>OMNZ01094296.1:0-15077 GCA_900303255.1 Lesueurigobius sanzi
AAAGTAAAAACATCTTGATTAGCAAAATTTTCTTGAGAAAAAAAAACTTATTTTGAGAAATAAAAACTAGCTATTTCTTGTGAAGAATTTTTTTACTCAAAAACATGACATTATTTCTTATAACAAGAAACAAACACTTTTTGAATCTTCTTTAAAATTAAAGAAAGAATATTTTTTCTTATTTTAATTGTTTTCTGACCAGTTTTGCAATTGCAGCTAAGATGTTGCAGCTTTTTTTTTTTAATTTTATTATTATTTTAATCACATGACATTTGGGAGAAGATGAAATGTTAAGGTGCAAAAAACTCTTACAGTATTCTTAAATCTAGGAAATATTGTACAAATTTGCTTAAATCTAGACACACCAGAAGTAAAATTATTCTCATTTTAGGCATAATTTGCTTAAACATTACAATTTATTGAGTAGATTTTGCTTAAAAAAGGGATATAATTTAGAACATTTTGCTTAAATCTAGCAAAAATTTTCATCACATAAGAATAATTTCCTGAATTTCATCAATTCTTTGAGGATATATTGCTTATATCTAGCAGTTGATTTGCTTAAATCTAGTCTTTTTGACTTGTTTTTAATAAGAAAAAATATTCTTAAAATAAGAATTCTTAGCAAGGAAAAAATGCTTACCCCATTGGCAGATTTTTTTTGCTTAAAACAATACATTTTGTCTTGTTTTAAGATTTTTTTTCTTGTTTTTAGTAGGGCACTTTTTGCTGTGTAGCAAGCTCATGGTGTTGTGATGTACGCACTTTGAAGGGAGAAGAAGTCCGGTGATGCAGTAGATAATGGGTGTTAAAACTGTGGAGGACAGTTTTGTGTTTACCCAAAGAAAGTGTTTCAGCAGGAGTAGCAGAGCAGAAGAGACGAGCAAAGTTACCAGGATAACGCAGAACTGTGAGAAAATATTAAAAGATGGTTTAGGGCGAGACGCTGCAGGTGAATGTGGAAAAAGATTAAATTGAGTGATATTAATTTGAATCTTTTGTTACATATTACTGAAGGACAAATGTATTGCAAGTTTTAATGTTTTCCAATGGCCAAAATTGAAAGATTTTGCCTTGGTTTTTTGGGGGGGTTCAAACCTCAATTTTATTTTTTTTATTTATCCTTTATTTAGACAGGTTGGTCCCTTGAGACTCAATGTCTCATTTACAAGAGAGACCTGTTTCAAAACATGCAAAATACAAACAGAACAAATATAAGTCTAAATACAAAGTTAAAACAGGACATAGTTTAAAATTTCTAGTTAAAACAACAGCAGTTTCCTATAGATTCTTTCTCCAGACCTTGTAATATAGGTATAATATCATACCTATTTTACCTGCATTCAGAACAACCCAAGTTGTGAAAGCTGGGACTGAATGCAGTCAAAGGAAGACTGCAGGTATTCAAAAACCTAGTCAATGGATTTAGAACGGCAATAAATCACAGAATTATCAGCATAAAGATGCAGAGCTGCATCTTTGAGACCATGGCCCAGATTATTTATGTAAATAGTAAACAGTAAATCAGGCTAGGAATTAAATATTGAAAAATCCCTCTGAACAAATCTTCAGAATATTGTTGAGTAAAGTTTGGAGTCTGTAGGAGCTACTAAAGTGCAGATGTTGTCGAGAAAAATGGATTTTGAGAAAATGGTCATTGAAGTTACAATTCCCCATATACATGTAGTTGTGGCCCAAAGTTACCCTTTTAATCTTTTGGCCATTTTTCATAGAATGTGAATGATAACACAAAAATCTTTTTCCCACTCATGGTTAGTGGTTGTGTGAAGCCATTTATTGAAATCATAATCAGAAACTACTCAAATGCTCCCTGATCTAACGTTTACATGACCTTCAACAACTGGCAGGAAAACTCACTTCAGCTGAAATACATGACTCTCTGAAAAAAATTGTTTGTTTCAAGATCACAATACAGTATGTAAACTTAGATCAGGGACATTGAGCTATTTTCTAGACAAGCGTAAACAAACTTTTTTTTGACAATACATCGCTTCATGCAGGCAACCACTAACCATGAGAGGAATGAAGGTTTTTGTGTTATCATTCATATTCTATAGGGCTGGGTATCGATTTGAATTTCCCAATTCGATTCACGATTCACTTTGATTTTCAATTCAGTTAAGGATATGACGCAGTACCAATTTTACTTGGATATGGTAGACATTCTCAGAAGAACTAATGCACTTTTTGATTATTATTCCGCTAATATATGCTTCTATAAACATAGAAGGCTACGAACCTGACCTTCTGTTTGCCATGTGTGTTTATTCTCCATATTTTTGCATCTTTTAGAAAAGAAAATTAACGAGTAAAATATATTTTGCACCAAATGTTACCCCATAGATTTGCTAATTTTTGCACAAATGTAACTCTAACTCCAGACTTTTGCCCTCCAGGTTCTGTCCAAACAGAGGCAAAAAAGCAAAACTAGTTTTTACCCAGTACCGTTTAGAATCTCTGGTGCGATTGTGTAAAGTGCAGAGTCAGCAATTTTGAAAAATGCTAACTTAGCCTTTTGGACACGAATTTTCAACGCGACTTAACACCGCCCCCCAGAGGCGTAGAAGAACATGGCAAATGACATTTCGTCGCGGAGATCTTTAGCAGTAAAAAGTAGGGATACACCGATCCAGCTTTTTTGCTTCCGATACTTGGGGTATAATATCTACCGATACCCGATACCAACCGATACTGTGAGATTTTCACAAAAGTGGCTTTGTAGATGACTTATTTGTAGTTCATGCAAAGAAACTGCAGTGAATATTTAGTAAGTGAAAAAGTGACTGGTCCTGTTGCAATAAATAGACAATTTCCAACTAGACCAACAAGCATTCATTAATGCATTATAAATATGTTTATCAGTGATTCTGTAACAGTATTTCTCAAACTGAAATGCAAACACTAGTGGCCAATATTAGCCTATTTCACTACTTTAGTTGTGACTCAGTCATCGTCAAGGCTGTCCCAGCGATATTGCGGAGAGTAAAACATTAGATGATTGAATTCTACAGATTAAGAGCTTTCAAATGATATACAGCATGTCCAGCTTAAATTAAGTTGGTGAAAATATCCCCTTGAGGGATGTAAACTTTTGGCCACAACTGTAGTTCTCTGGCGAAACATTGAATCAGTGCAACAGTTACATTTCTTATTGTCTTTGTAGGTGGAAGTTTGTCTAAAGCTGAGGACAAAACACAGAACATTTAGATTGACTTTTGCCTGCAGTGTTTCTCTCTTTGCAGCACCAAAAAGTTGATTTTGTGAAGAAAATTAAGTGATGTTTATTATTTATCAACCATCCTGCACCAATGGGCCATAAGCGACTCCCAATACACTCTCTCTCTTATGTCACTAATGTATCAAATTTGAAGCTACTTGAAATTCATGTATTTTTATTTTTATTTCCATGATCAATAGTGTGAGGAGTTAATGTTACCATTTTTGGTTGCTTGGTTGTTTCCCAGTGACCACATTTACCCGCACTATTTGCTGAAAGTGAATAAATACCTTTGATGTAAACGCCAACAGCGACATGACACATTTTCACAGGCCGTAACCGTTTTGTTACTTTTACGACTCAGCTGTGAAAATACCATAGACATGCAAGACTCGGCCTTCACCTTGTTAAAGCCAAGACTGGTCCATGTGCATTTCTGAAAGGTCTGGGATTATTTAACAGCCAACACACCAGATGTACAGTATATCATTAATAATTCCACCTAGTGTACATTGATCATACCGTTATACACATTCACAATGACCTTGATAATATTAGGCCTGTCACAGTAATTACCATTACAGCTGATCAATGAATCAACTACTAATTGATGATTTAAATAGTTGTCAACTATTTTAGGACTATTTAGTTTAGTTTGGACTATGGTGCCATAGCCTACTGATCGGCATCAACATTTTTTTTTCTTTTTTACTATTTTAGTAATCAATTTATCATCAACTAATTGATTATTGAAATCATCTATTTTAGTAATTGATTAATCGTTTCTGGAATGTACATAGACTCAGCAGAGCAAGAATTACATCAAAATGTTGTATTTTTGATTTAAAAAAATATTTTGTCACTAAAGAAGTCTTTTTTTGTTAATATTTTACCTCTTTGTCCCAGATATGAGATTAATCCATTTTGTAATCTGAGCAGAAGCCCCCACTCTAAGGGTTGCCAGATCCTACAGCAAAACCAAGGTTCAAGGTTTCTTTATTGGTACCCAAAGGTAAATTTGTTTGCAGAAGGGAAAACAGCAGTCTGAACACATAAAAATACACAACAAGAAAAACAGTGTAAGCTACAAGGCGCACGCGATCTACAGACCTCTAAGAACTAAAAACAAAATCCCTATAGTAACAGGGGTCTGAAAAGCTCACAGGGTTGATGAGGTAGATATGTCCCCCCCTAAACCAGTTTGGAAATGAATATAAAAGAACACTCTCTCTCACTTTCACAATCCCAGACTGATCTGTAGCGGTTTAGTGCTTTCAAATGAGGAATGGCATGTTCACGTAATACTTGTACTTAGAGCCTCTTACAGATTTTGCCTTAAGTTTACTCTAACATGACATATGAATGTTGAAGTCACTATATAAATACAGTAGGCAAAAATTCTTCAGTCTTCATCTGTACTCTGTAGTTGAAGTGTAGGACGTTTCGATCTTAGTCCAAAGATCTTCATCAGCTACTGAAGCCTGGAGCACGCTGTGGGCTTATTAAGAGAGAACCAGCAGGAGGACTTAACCTCTAAGTCCCTCCTCTCTTGGTGCTAAAAGGTACTTATTATTGTTCCACCCTGGGCTAACTTCTAAAGGTGGCCACACACTAGAGGATTTTTAATCTTTTGAGACTAAATATCTGTGCAAAGACAACCCACACTTAAGGACAGACATGAGGACACACATACACACACATGAGGAGTCCCACCACAGATCATGCCATGAGAGAAAGTTTTTATTGAGCCACGCCTCCTAAGACTAAAAATCTGGCTAAAAATCCTCTAGTGTGTGTCCAGCTTTAGTCGTTGACACTCCCCTATGGCCATACTGCTCCCAGGAGTCCAGAGTCCTCATTTGCATGACATAGACCTGGTTTCGCTCTCAGGTTGTTGTTGTTGTCAATAGATTTGTGTCTCAGTAAGTTGTGTCCAATCTGTGCCTAAGTCCTCCATTGCGATTCATAGCTGGATTTTCCTTTTTAACAAGCCAAGGCCTGGCCAACACCGAAGAGGGAATTCCAGCGGCTGAGAACCTACACAAACAATTTAAATACAGCTCTTCTTCTTCTAACATGATGTCCTCAAATGGTCTCATTTTTGCAACAATCAATTGATAAATCGTAAAAAAGGTTAAAATAATGGTTAGTTGCAGCCCTAATTACCAACAAATATGGCTCAATATTTATCATTAGTGCATTTATTCACCCGTTTCCTGTATTTGTAACTTGGCAAAAACCAGATTGATATTAGAGGGCAACATCAGCACAGTTTGGAAAAGTGAAGAGGACATTCTATGCTGATATAAAGTAATATACAAAAGGTACACAAGTACTTTTACTAACTGATTAATTTCCACCCTGCTCTCCAGAGGATCAGGATGTGCTCTCTGTGCCCACGTGGATGTTCATGAGTGATCCATAAAACTCTTCATCTGGCCTGCTCTCATCATGTTAACGCTAACATGTCCAGTGCTTCAGTTTAGCAGTTTTACTATTAGCGGCCGTTGGATTTAGCTTGTCTCTAAATTCCATCTAGTATTTAATTACAACTACATCCTTGAGGTGTTTTCTATTGACATTATTCTTAATTAAAAGTAAAAGAAATAGCAAGGCTAAAAAGGCTATCAAAAAAACCGACTAAAACCTTGAAATATTTGGAGATTTTGCCTTGATGTCGAAAGTTCCAAATTATGGACTGACTTTTATTCCCACTTTGACAGGCTGTTATTTGACAAACATGTAACAGAGAGTGTGGGGTTTTATAAGCTTCGTCTCACGCAAAACCAGGAATGTGAAGTATGTTGTTAAATTCGTTAAGACGTTTGTTAAATTTGAAAACCCCATAGTTACAATTCCAAAACTCAAACTATAAGGATGCTGTCGAGCTATGTCAGCAAAGAGAAACCAAGTGATAGACACAGTCATACTATGGGGCGTGGCCTAGCCAACCCAGTTCTGCCATGGCCACGCCCCCTGCATAGCCCTTACCTTAACAATATCCCTTTTCCTAACCCTAAACTTAACTTTCACACTAACCATAATTCAAATATAAACTTAATAGAGCTAACTAAAAAAGCCCCATTAGGAGTGTCGTCCAATGAGAATAGGCGGGGGGGCAGGACTTATGGCAGAACTGGGTTGGAGAAAAAAAATATGCATGGGAATCCCTATTTTTCACTCTTTTTGTGTATTTTCTGGCAGACTTAAAGCCTCAGTCACAACTGGACGCACGACTTTTTGGCCGTGCGATCTTTGGCCTTTCCGAAATCGCTGCGTTTTTCTTCGTGGAGAACGTTGTTGTGGTGTATGATCACCGCGCACCCATCGTACAACCTGAAGTTGAACGTGCGTCACACGGAGGCTGCTGGGACGTATGGCCAACACACGTACGTTGTCAGACTAATAAGCAATAAACACACTGCCCGTGGGTCACTTACTGTAGGGGCTTCTATGAAGGTTGCAAGAACTGCACACAGTCTGTACGTTGTGTTACCAACTGTGCGTTTGTCGCACAGATTACATTATATTTCAGACACAGAAACAACAGTAATAAAATTGAGGAATCTAATTTTAAAAAAAGTAGATGGATTGAACAAAGGGGGAAACATATTTACAATTAACGGAAAAAAAGTAAAATACTAGTTAACAAACGAATATTAACCACTGAAATAAAGACAAAACAACTAACTCCAACTACCACAACACAATTAACAAAGCTCCTTTAAGTAAATGAAATTTAACTAGAAAAGGAACTAATAATATACTGTACCTTAACAAGTGTATCAACGAAAAAACTAACAAAAGTTACAAAAAGGCTAGACCCCAATAAAGGAGACATCTGAACAGTGAGGTGGCTGCACTGATGGTGCGCGTGCGGTGTACGACACATATGGGAAGTCCGCAAGTGCGAAGTACGAAAAAAGTGTCTTCCGACACCAATGACATGCGCTGTCTGTACAGACGACGCACGGAGACGTACAACGTGCGTGAGTTTGTCTTGCAACCTGACAAAAACGTGAGCGCCCGTGGAGTTTGTTTGACATGATAAAGAACTTCTGCGGCCAGTCTGCAGGCAGTCTGCGGCTTACGTCACACGTGCGCTGTCCCTGCGCTTCTTGCGTTATTTGCCGTAGACAGGCCGTAGACAGGCCATAGGAGCCTGTACGACCGGTTGTGACCTAGGCTTAAAGCATATTTACCACAGAAGAAGAAGCCAATATGGGGTCCTTATGAATGTCTTGTCTTACATTAGAAAATTGAGCAGATTGTCCAGTAGAAGTGAAAAACACTCAAAGCTAGCCGCTAGCATGAAGACTTTAGGGGAAATTCTTCTTCACGTACACAGTGCATGTTTGACAATAGACAATAACAGACAAAACATACAATAGACAGTACTACACTGAACGGGGTCTGGTGTTAAGAAACGTGATGGCTGAGGGGATCAGGCTTCTTCCAAAGCGAGCCCTCCTGCATCTGAGCGCCCTGTACCTCTGTCCTGAGGGCAGAGGAGTGAGGGGTTCATGGAGGGGGTGTGTCCTGTTCTATGGAGAGTGCAATGCGTCCGATGGCCCTGTTGTTGAGATCTGTGAGCATTGGTGTGGGGAATCCTATCATTTTTGCTGCAGTGTTTGTTGCCTTGGTGAGTTTAGTCCAGTTTTTGACAGTTAACAGATTGAAAAAGCAGGTGGAACAGTACAATAGAACAGGTTGAATGATAGATTGGTACAATTGTAATAACAGGTGGAGCAACATAGAGTCCTTTTAGATTACGGATTATTGACAGTGGTCGTTGGCATTTTTTCTCTCCACATGAAGCTAACGTTAGCATTATGGTGAGCTGATGGTGGGTCGTTGAACCCAAAGGTATTATATTAAACTCTAGATCAGATATGACGCTTGTCGACGTGGCAAATGTGACGGCCATCTTGTGACTGGCCGGTGAGGTAATGTAAAAGCGGGGACACGGTTTTCGTCGATAAAACATTTGAATTTGCGATAGTCATTTTTTGGGATTTGTTGTATTGCTGGTAAGTCTAGGGATCTCAGTCAAGTCAGTCAAGTGATATTTCTTTAAAGGGATATATGTCTTTAAAGGTAGGCAAAAACACTATCTCATGCTTTGATTCCCCCGAACTGTAGCTTCCAACGGGACAAACATTTGTGGGCGTTCCCAAAATTAGCTGTCTGTATATCGCAGCATACAGTATTCATATCCAATTAATGTGTATCCGCGTGTAGCTCCTCCTTTACTAAAGGTCCAATGAAAACCGCTCCAGACCCATCACAGTCAGAGGTGGTCCCAGGTTGGAAACAGCTTGGACGCCGCGTGGGTCAGTTCAGTTCAGGCAGAAGAAACACCTCCAAAGCTCTCTGTTACGCCCTGTGCATTTTCCAGGTCATGTTCTCCCCATCATCTCTCTCCACGCATTCCCGTTACCCCTACCAGTAAAACATTTACAATAGACTCCTCCCTCAGACCAGGACTCCGTTGAAAAATAGATTCTGAGAGATGGAACAAAAGTCAAGCCTGGTGAGTTTACGTTCATTCATGTGCTAATCCACTCAGGATATACGTTGTCAACAAGGAAATCCTTTTCAAAGACTGAACGGTAAGTAAGATGTGACAAGACATACAAGTGTTGATCCCATTACAAAGGCTGTCCAAATGGTAGCCACACCTTGCCGGGAGGCGGCGACAAATGGATCTCACACTCTCAGTGACCGCAAAACGCAATTTGGAATTAGAAGAGATGGACAATCTATCAAATAACATGCCACATGGAAAGAATCTAAATGTTCAAGGAGACATATCGTGGACTTTTTCAAGTTTTTAGTCATGTTATAATGTTGTTCCTTCATCAAAAACAGACCTGGAGCAGTATTTCACTTGGCCAGCCAATCTATAAATGTGTCTATTTGAATAGATAATGGTATTTTGATGTATTTGCAGGTGCGGGTATGTGCGGTGGGCGTGTCTTCTCTCTGTGCTCACAGCCACAGGAAGTGTCATAAAGTCAGATAAGGACCGCCCCCCTAACTTCGTTCTGATCATGGTGGACGACCTGGGCATCGGGGACATCGGTTGCTATGGGAACGACACCATAAGGTTTGTGCCCACTCTACTACAAAAGCCAATGCAATGGATGGATTTACTGTGTACCAGTGCAGGAGCTAGGGCTGACTTTCACTGATAGAGGCTAACATTAGCCAGTGTTAGCTTCATTATATAACACTATGGATGGATTGATTGGACATGAGGCTTGTTGACGTGGCAAACGTGGCAGCCATCTTGTGACTGGCCAGTGAGGCTAATGCTAATGGCAAGTAAAGGATTTTGTTGATTAAACATAATTTTTTGAGATTTCTTGTATTGTTGGTAAGTCTATGTATCTCAGTCAAGGCATATTTCATTTTTCTGAAAAAAAACAAACAAATTATATCTTTAAAGGGATTTTAGGGTTTGTTTTGTGGTCTTAGCACAATTTAACACCATTAATTATACTGTTGTTGCATTACTGTCTCAAGTCAATACTAAAACAGTAATGACATTACCTGAAAAAAAAAAGTCATAGAAAATTTAGTAGTGTTTCCTTTTGATTTACATTGCACTATGTTTGAAAGGCCAGCCACAAGATGGCCGCCAGAGCTTGCCATTGGTTCCAATGTATCACTATGGTGATGTCCAATCTAGTGTTTTATATAATATCTTTGTTTGTCACTGTTAGCTTAGCATTAGCCATTGTTATCCGTCTCCATAAGTCATATGTTCCACAATTTCTTCCATCAGGTTTTTGGCTTGGCACTTCTGAATAACTTCATGAACTCCATCAGAAATAGAGCTTTGATACAATACACAAACGATAACTTCACAACATGCTGATACTGCGAAAATCTATATATTACCTACAATACCTACAATATACTGTATCACTGTTTACATACTGTTTTTTTTATTTTTTTTATTTTACACTGTTACTCTACATCAAAGACATTTTTGACAGAGTACAATGTCCACTAGGGACGGGTTTCAAGGATTTAGGGCTGCCCCCTTGTGGTCGTTTAGTTGACTAATCAGTCTGTGGCGTCTTTGTCGACTAAGATTTTTCCTAGTCGACTAATTGCATGCACTTTAATTAAGATGCCTGATTGCAGTTTGTTATTAATATATTATCAGTGACCTGGCAGATAGATTTCATTGTATTCAATATAAAACTACAAAAATAAACTGTTTCACCTTGTTTTCTTAATATTCTTATTGCTTAATTGTGTTGGGAAAGAGGAGAGCATGTGTATTTAGGTCCGGTGTGCGCACATGTGTGTGCGCGGCGAGGACTGGGTAGAGTGAAAGTGAAAGGCGCTCTGAGTCTCTTTGGTGCATATCTGGCAGCGATGTATTGAATCAAGCATTAATGATAAAGTAACTGATGAAGGAATTAACTTTGTGAATGAAGACTGAGGCAGCGTGCCGCGCAGCCGCTTGTAAAAGAGCGCCTTGTGCAGATTTTCTGTAGCAAACATCACAAAGCCTTTTTTGGGCATTTAATGCTGGTGCAACGCGTCACAGAATCAACTGTTTATCAATATATCTGGACTGACGGGAAAGTTGGGGATCTCTCTGGCGTCAGACTATGGGCTCGGGGAGCAGGGAGCGCAGCGCAGAGGGAAGGTATGGGGCAGGCGTGAGCAGGGAACTGTCGGGCAAAAGTGAAGTCCGGTCCATGTAGGCGGCCTCGCGCTGTAGCAACTAGCAAGTGATGTTTGTCAGCGAAGACACATTCATTATTCCTGCAGGATTAACCTCTTTTGGGCATAATGTCCAGTAACAGGTCATTTGTCTGACTATAGCCACACAGCGCCCCGTAAGAAAGGCTGAGTGAGAATCACGTGATCATGCCCAATCAATAAGTGTTATATATTAATATTTAAATACGTGTCAAAATGCTTGAACTCAGTTCACATTGATTATAATATCAACAACAGCAATAATAATATAATCTGATTATAAAAAAATATAGTAAAAAAAAAAGAAAAAATCCAACATCTGGCCACGCCCCCTTTCAGTTGACTATTCGCTGCTCAGGGCATGTTTTTAGTCGACGAAGAAAATCTTTAGTCGGGGACAGCCCTACAAGAACTTCAATGCATTCAATTGTTCCTCAAACAAAAACATTGTTACATTATTTAATTTGAGTCAGTAAATTATGTTGGGGATCGG
The DNA here is from genome assembly GCA_900303255.1 of Lesueurigobius sanzi. Classification (NCBI taxonomy): domain Eukaryota; kingdom Metazoa; phylum Chordata; class Actinopteri; order Gobiiformes; family Gobiidae; genus Lesueurigobius; species Lesueurigobius sanzi. The sequence continues at coordinate 11,457 of OMNZ01094296.1, forward strand.
GACCCTCATGGAGGTCGCCAGATAATTTCAGGGGGCCGCCAGATCCTATATTGGAGGCATATTTTCTATGTAGTTTGAATGGTAAACGTGTACTGAGGGGGTCGCGACTATAAAGGGTTGAGAACCACTGCTATAGAGGACCTTCAGACGGAGCTGACTTTTTTCTATATGATCTTTTATTTATACAGGTTTGTCCCTTGAGACTCAATGTGTCATTTACAAGAGAGAGCTGTATCGTTGCTCCATTATCAGAGTAAATAAATGTGTGTGTGGATTATAACTGCTGCTAATGATAAAAAGTTGACTAAAACAATGAAAATGAAGTGTGGGCGGTCAGTTCTTGCGTGAGCCTCGTGCAGGAGGCCGTTCAGACGCATTAATGATGAATAACCGCGCGGCACAGCAGTAGCTGTTAGTGCTTGTGCTTCACAGCAAGAAGGTCCAGGGTTCGATCCCGGGCCAGGACGGGGCCTTTCTGTGTGGAGTTTGCATGTTCTCCCCGTGTCTGCATATGTTTCCTCCGGGTGCTCCAGTTTCCCCTACCACTGAAAACATGTACAATAGGCAGGATGAATGATGTCTGGGTGAGTGAATGGTGGTCGGAGGGTCCGTTGGTGCAAGATGTGTGCAGCCACACCTCTGTCGGTCTGCCTCGGGGGAGCTGGTTACCACTATGGAGTGAATGCAATGTATGTCTCATGTAAAGCACTTTGTGACTCGGTCTGTGAAAGGCGCTATATAAAAAAAGCTCTTCTTCTTCTTATTCTAGCACAGCAGAACAGGTGAGAGAGGACACAGCCTCATTACTGACTGCAGTCTGATCTTAAAATGCTATTTGAGACTCAGATCCCACTGCAGCAGCACCAAGGACAGTTTACTCAGAGTAAAGTATTTGTGCTGGTGCAGTGCACATCCTGATCAGTGTTGATAGTGGCATGGGCTGGTGAGGGCAGAGCGGGTGATGGGGATATGGGCAGTCGGACAAAACAAAAACAGCCACACCACACATACTGTATTTAGTCGCTTGTGCCACCAAATCAGTTGCACTTTTGAGCTGTTTTTGTAATAAATAAATAACCTATTGTCATGGCCACGGTGCAGGACTCCTCACATAGACCGTCTGGCCTCAGAGGGGGTCAGACTGACCCAGCACCTGGCCGCGGCTCCTCTGTGTACGCCCAGCCGAGCTGCCTTCATGACTGGTCGATACGCTCTGCGCTCAGGTAAAGGCCACGCCCACAGCCTCCTCGCTCACTCATTCCTCCTCTGAACATTATAGATTAACATCTTCGGGACATTCAAACTGGTAGTCTCAAGTGATTCTTGAGAAGTGGGACAAAACGTGTCCTCTATAGTTAGGTAACAACAGCTTAACCTTTGACCTCACATGTTTTCATAATTTTTTTACATTTGAGTTTTCAGAGCGGTATAAAATTAATGTTGACATTTTGAATATAATTACATGTAACAGGAACTAAAGCCTAATACTTTGTAGTTTACATCATAACATTATTGTTGGACAAGCTTTGTAAAAGTTATTATGCTCCTAAGTGTCTGACGGAGTCGACATAAATTGGCTTCAAATTGGAAACATGGTAAATTATCAAAAATATCTTTTCATTTGGAACAAAATTACATAAATTACAAAACTGGACACTCTGGGAGCTCTGTGAGAACTGAAATAAATGACCATCAAAAACTTGTGAAAAGTCACGATCTGGGCATTTCATCACACCGCCTCATTTGATTGTTATTGCTGCATTGTGTCCAACCATACACTTCAGGTGACCTTACACAAGACCTTTGACCCGGAAATGTAAGTATCAGAAGCGTGACACGTCTTTCATAAAACACGCCATATCTCCGTTTCTAGCGATTTTGATGAAAACCAGCCTCTGTTTAGCTGTTAGGGATTTCTCAGGAACCGAGGCATGTAGAAATAAACAGGGTTCACCCACTGAGAGCTTAGAGTCTCACCATAGTATGTGTCCATAGCTATAACAAAGAATACGCTGTGGTGCTAGGTCTAGGTAAAACTAGGTCTAGATTGCTGGCACTGGAAACAGCGTGGCAGTCAATGTGTAAACCCTTTAACCGCCAAAGTTGCCAAAAGGTACCCATTTGGCAACTTTTGCGTTACTTTGGCGCCTGCCATTTGGTCAAGAGCAATCTGAACAAACAACACATAATAAAAAAAAAATAACAATGGATATCAGAAATAAAGTGGGTGAACGTTTAGGTCTAACTTGGAGATGTGAGAGGAACTGGTAAAACATTTATCTGTTGTTCTCTATGGCTAAAAAACAGTTGGCGGTTAAAGGGTTAATATACATCATCCAAAGTATCGATATTAGCATAAAAAGTAATCATATGCTGCAAAATATTAGGAGTAGGAGCCTCCAGCGCATCGTGAGAGCAGCGGAGAAGATCTGTGGAGCCCCTCTCCCCTCTATTAAGGACATGTACTCCACCCGTCTCACCCGCAAAGCCATCAAAATGGCCAGAGACCCTTCGCACCCATCATACAGTCTCTTCAGGGTGATGCCTTCAGGGAGGAGACTGCGGAATCTACGGGTCAGTTCCAGTCGACTGAGGAACGGTTTCGTACACAGGGCCATCGGGAAGCTGAACTCCCTCCCCTCCCTCCCTCCCTCCCTCCCCTCTTCCCCCTCCCCCGCTCCACAATCAAGGATGAGAGAAACATAATTTCAAACCATTCACGTGGTTTTGACAAATAAAAAATCTTGAATCTTGAATCTTGAATTGTGATGTATTGGAAAATCAATATAGTGTCACAGCCCTTCTCTTAAATGCACTTATGAACCGCTTTTTTATTGTTAACTTTTTTATTATGAATAACCCTAAAATGATTTCTCATGCCACTGCTAAACTCAGTACAACTTGCTTTCTGTCCGTCTCCCCAGGCCTGGGCAGCTCGGGCCGGGTGCAGGTGCTCCTCTTCCTGGGGGGGTCAGGGGGGCTGCCTCCCTCTGAGACCACCTTCGCCAAAAGACTCCAGCAGCAGGGCTACAGCACCGGCCTAGTGGGTAAGGTTCATCACACATCTGTTTATTCTTCATCCCACTGGATAAATATGATCCGCAACGTTACTGTAAGGTCTGTCAAACATTCAAAAAGTGAGAGTTTATGAACAGATGGGAAACATCTCGTCGACTAGGCAAACAGGCAATAAAGGAGAGGCATTTTATAACTAAATACAATTTAGCAAACAATTAACCCTCTGGAGTCTCATATACCTAGCCCGCGATATGACACCCACGTCGCCGAAGACTTTAGCTTATATCTCCGCGAGTAAATGTCATAGAAGTGTCAAAAAGGGATTCAAAACGGTACTAGATAAAAACTTGACGTTGTGTATCTGGTCAGCTGCCATCTTGTTTTCTGTTTTATATAGAACATGGAGGACTAAAGTATGGGGTACCATTCGTGCCAAAAATGAGCACAACTATGGGGCAACATTTAGGACAATTTTTTTGTTGTGTTTTTTCTCAAAAATGTGGATATATGGTGAATAAACACACATTTCACATAGAAGGTCAGGTTTATAGCCTTCTATGTTTATAGAAGCATATTTTAGTGGAATAATAATCAAAAAAGTGC
>OMNZ01094298.1:0-10738 GCA_900303255.1 Lesueurigobius sanzi
CTCTAAGTGATTTACTTATTCACGGGACATTACATCTGGTCGAGACATTTCATTCGTGTGTGACTTATTTTTGATCATTCTTGATGTCTGATATTGATTTGTTTTTGTCCATACCGACCTTTGAGATGACTTCTGTTATGATATTGGGCGTTACAAAAATAAATTGATTGATTGATTGATTGATAAACACCCCTTTCACTCTGAAAATCAGGACATCATCGAGAACAATCATTTAACCAGGTTTGTCAGGAAATGTAATACTTGTTCCATAATCAAATGCAATACTTGTTGTTTCAATGATTTACGAAGCTACCATATGCATATTGTAACTTGAAACCACAAACACCAGAAACAAAACGCATTATTACCTCATTTTATTTACAAAAACATAATGCGTAAAGTGAATTTTAAAAAGCTCGTCACAAAGCTCCCCCGGTGGTGTCGGGGTCATTCGAGTGTGTCCAGAACGCGCTCATTCTGCAGCAGCCAGCTCCTGCCGCCCGAGGCAGCGGGGCGTAAACAAGTGACATGCTTCGAGGAGGAAAACCGCTCGACCTGGCAACCGCACGTCACCACATTTAAACACTGGCTAAACTCTGAGGAGCGCGGCCTTTTCCTGAAGACTCCACCACGGAACAAACAGAGAGATATGTGTTCAGAACTGGATGGATGTCGCTGTGACGAGATTTGTTTATGGTGTGTCTTGTATTAGCCTTTTTCACACGCTTTGATTCTTACTTTTACTTTACTACATTTTAGAGCCTGTATCTGTAAGTTTTCTACTAAATCGGCCTCTCTGTGATGAACTGGTTTAGTCCCAGTTTAGACCTGGTTTAGTTGTGGTTTAGTCCTGGTTTAGTCCCAGTTTAGACCTGGTTTAGACCTGGTTTAGTTGTGGTTTAGTCCTCCTTTAGACCTGGTAGTCCTGGTTTAGTCCTAGTTTAATCCCAGTTTAGACCTGTTTTAGTGGTTTACTCCTTTAGACCTTGTTTAGTCCTGGTTTAGACCTAGTTTTGTTGTTGTTTAGACCTGGTTTAGTCCTAGTTTAGACCTGGTTTAGTCCTAATTTAGACCTAGTTTAGTCCTAGTTTAGACCTTGTTTAGACCTATTTTAGCCCTAGTTTAGTCCTAGTTTAGACCTTGTTTAGACCTAGTTTTGTCCTGGTTTAGACCTGGTTTAGACCTTATTTAGACCTGGTTTAGTCCTGATTTGATACACATTGCACATTAATCTCTTAAAAAATACATTTTACTTATAAAGTACATTTTACAGCGGATACTTTTATACTTTTACTTAAGTAAAAATTGAAAATGATACTTTTGCTTAATTCAATTCTTTGTCCTGTATCTTCACTTTTACTCAAGTAAGAATATCAAGTACTTCTTCCACCACTGGATTTAGGGAGATTCATTTTGATTCTGATGGTGCCTTTCCTGGACAGGTCTAGCGCCTCCTACTGGCAGCAACAGTGTTTAGACGTTGGACTTTGACAAATACAATGAATTCAAATATAGTATTAAATGGAGTATTAGTAAAAGACATGTATTTATTCACAACTTTATCCACCTCTAAATGAGAAAGATAAGAATCCAGCAGAAGCGCAGTCACAGAGCACGGGGGGGGGACTTACCTTCGCACTGGTTTCTGGGCAGGATCTTCCATCTTGTTTTGATTACGGTTTCCAGAATCTGAAGAGCATAGTACTGTAACGCAGCCGAGAAAGAGCAGCGTTAGACCAGGGGCTTCGAAAACACGTGTCAATAACGCACATTTAAGATATCTCTGAAACTATTTTAATACAAACCAAAAAACAGAATGCAGTGGACCAGCCTCGAATACAGACTAAACCACCTCCTTCATGCACATTGGAGTTGACTTTTCACTAATCTAACAGTAACTGTGCGTGTCCTGCTGTTCCTTTTCCAAATGCAGCCACTTCATGACAAAACAATGGGGAAATGGCTCACTAAAAGCTGCTAAACCTGTAGTTTAGGCAAGAATGTTCTAAAATGTGAACTGATTCTTGTATTAGTTTAGCACTTCAAGTTTTAGTCTTCTCTTTGCAATATTTTGGTAAATATATCATTTCAACACAGTACATCAAATTGTGCCAAAAGAAGACTTTAATATAACTATATCAGGACCAGAAGAAGGAGGTCAAGGAGCTGAATGTTATGACAAAAGCACATTTCCGGTGTAGTACTTTTACATTAGGCTGTGTTTGCAAGAAATCATAAATCTCAGTCAGTGATTTTGTGACAGATTGTAGCTTTTGTAGACATTGTGTTACCCAATAATGCAATGACAATAATTTGATGATATTGTGCGCTTTGTACGTAAAATCATAAGACGCACAGTCATGAAGAAACCAAAAGCAAATTGAGCCAGGCAAAGTTTTTTGTAAATTTAGGGATCATGAAAATCACGCTCCGGTAGGGCTGGGCAAAAATGTATTTAATCAATTATCGAATTTGTAGCTAAAGATTTTTATTTTTGCAATTTTCCCCCCATTAAATGTAAAATCCCTATGTTAGCCTTAATATTAACCAACATTGCTTCTAATTTCAAATTAAAAGCCAAATTCCAGACTTCTTTCATGTTGTAACTAGACTGACAACTTGGTGCAATACTGTAATATGCAACAGGTCCACAAATTATTATAATTATCACAAAATATTATAATAATACAGCAGTCTAAGAAAAAGGTTTGTTGCTTAAGGTAATTGTTTGTCACTAAACATGAAAGTCCTGATTAAATCAGCCCTATGGCCCTAACACAGCACCCCCTGCTGTCACAGACTAGAGCTGGTGAAGGAAAACCAAAGGCTCAGAAAGACTGCCACATCCTTAATTTGGCAGATATATTCTAAATTGTCATATATCAATGGTCTATAAATATTGTCTAATGCCTATTATATGCAAATGCAAATGTAGTTATTTTTAATACAAACCCCTGAATGTTGAGCCTCAATAACTACACTTGTATCTGGTATCTGGTTCAGCATCGTGACAAACTGCAGTGGAAGGAACAGCAGGACGAGCCATCAGTTACTCCCGGTTTTTAGTTTGGGACGTTCTATCAAGCTTTTAAAGCTAAATTAAATACAATAGCCATGTATCAAATACTGTCCCTATGTTAGGGGAAGTCTGTCAGCTGTAGGGATCATCAGAGTTTCAAAACAAAAGCATGACAGGAAGAGAAAGAGAAAATAAAAGCATGGCTGGAAGAGGAAGGTCAAAATAAGACACTTTTTTTCCCTTCTATTTGTCGAGAAATGTGTTTGCAACATCAAGACACTGAACAATCAAGGCTAGATTGATTGAATATTGTTTAGAAACTCCTCCTTTATCAAACCCAGGTCCAAACCACACCTGCAGACCTCTGTGAGCCTCTGAAGACTATCGATTAGGGCTGGGCAATTAATCGAATTTTAATCAAATCTCGATATTAAAAAAGGTCAATTACGATAATCACGTGGTGAGCTTTAATTATCAAGGCAACTGGCCAATCCATCCGCAGAAAATAAAACATACAGCTCACTAGCAATTACAAGTCTAGTCCAGTAGATGGCGGTAAATGCTTAGTTGTTTCCAGCTACATTTCCGCAAAATCAATCCAGCTTTGTAAGTAGCCGACTGCTGATGGTGAAAAAATTACCTGCAGTTTCCCCCAAATATTGGAGCACTAAGCAACAGGAGCATTTCTTTAGGATTTCTGCTCCAATGGAAAAGGTAGGCCAGAGATACTTTTCATTAGTCACTTAAGTGCGATCTCTGCACATGTTTTCAGTTTTGTCCCTGGTCATGTGAGAGCTGTGTGGCGTTGTTGTGTCTACTGTGTGGGAGGGGAAGTGCCCATTTCTGCTTCTTTAGTAGAAAGTTAGCAGTTAGCGCAGTTTAGAAGTGATGTAGCATTACAACAGGATCAGGCCCGTGCCCCCGCAATCTGTATAATCACCGCTACTATAGTTAAGATAAGCCATATTTATTTGTTTTTATTTATTTATTTCTTATTTAGACAAAAAAAAAAAGACGAAATCGTTCAATATGGAGAAAATAATAAAGATTATTTATTTTTCATAATCACCCAGCCCTACTATCGATAGTGGAAGACTGTCCTGACTCCTGACCCGTAACATCCTCTGATTGGTTAATCCACCAGCGGAGGTAACACCTGGCCGGGGGTGTAGTCAGGTTGTTGGTCCTGTATTTTTCTCCCAACGATTTGATAAATTACCACATTAAAAGGTAACTGAATGTACTTTTTGGGAGAAAAATGCAAATTTCAAGTAATGTACCTCCACTTGGTTTGTGCAAAACTAAACTATTCATACAATATATACCAAAAAAAGAACAGAAAGGTATGGACTTATTCTTGAGACAACGATAAACCATTTTGGTGATACTGAACGTGGAGCCTGTGACATTGTGGAGGGAGGTTGGTGCTGGTGTGTTGGGAATCGACAGAGATCATTGTACTATAGGTGATTGTCATGTTTATACATTATTGGCTCACTTACAGGAGGGAACTCACTTACAGTAGGAGTATATATTAAGTATAGTTCATCCCACTGCTGTTTGAATATGTATTATTTGGGTTTGTATTCATTTACTGTATTAAAAGATCCTATTCCTGATTTGTGTTCACTTTTATTTGCTTTCAACGTTTGTAAGGTTTAAATAGTTGTTTCACACTTTCAGGGTCAGTTTTCAGGATCACTAGACCAATAATACGAAGAACAACAACAACTTTTTAATTCAATTTTAAAAGTCGCCCTCCTCTCCTGATTGAAAAGGAAAGCCCCTCCTCAGTCCCAGTTCACACAAAGTCAATCCTCCAAGACTGATTCCTAGGGCTGGGTACCGCAAAAGAATTTTGGGATACCAGTACTTTAACGATACCGGTACCTAAACGATACTTTTTTCAATACCTTTACTAAATTATTGGTCATCTAGAACCATAAAACAGAACATTACAATGGTCATTCATTCCATAAAAGACTAATTCTTTTCATTTTTATCATTTATTTGAATTGGAACAACCAAGTAACGTTTTTAAATGCCGTTTCGTGACCTGCCAGGCATCATTACTTGCTCTAAAGGAAGATATTTTCGATACCTTTAGTACCAGAAACATTTCTTGATTTCATACTGGTATTGTTTAACAGTACCAAGCCCTCCTCATTTGTTGCTGAAATCTGCAAAGGGAGGGACTTTAGAAAAGGTATATTTATATTGACTTACTTTAGATCAGAATTCAGACACCGATGGTCAATTATAATATGCATTCTGTTAAATTTGTAATATATTTATCATTCATAATCATAACTTTAAGTCCTCCTAAATCATGATTATTAAGACACTGCTTTAGGATTAGATGCACGAGAGACAAAGGTCGTTTTTTGAAAATACAGAAGGACAAAACAAATTTCAGACTAAGCGTTATAGACAGAGTCCGTGAGGAGAAGGGAGGAGTGAAAGGGTTGAATGTATTTTAGGAAAAAGGAGAATAATGTGTAACAACATGAGTTGTGAAGGAAGCCATGATCCCCACAGGTGAAGCTCTGCCTCTGAGTCTGTCTCTGTGTCCAATGAAACAGATGCAATAAACGCATAGAAACGTATAGAAACGCATGAACAGAACCGAGTCAAAGGGAATTTAAAAAGGGTAGACCTTGTGGAGGCCTGCCGCCAAAGGATGACACCCCTTTTCTTCCTATTACAAGCTACAAACATAATGAACATGGAGATTAATCACATTCAGAGAGCAGTACATTGCATTTGAATCACTGTAAGAAAATGTTGTGCTTCGGGAAAAAATAGCACTTTTCTTCATTAAAAAAAAAAAACTATATACTGTATATCAGAAATGAATGAAAAGGTAAAAATCAAAGTCTTTACCTTATCTCTTTGCCGCTAAAGTCCCAATTGTTTTTTGGCAAATTTTCAAATATAAAGCTACAAAATTAAAGCAACTGATCACACATCAACTCACACATTGGTCATAAACATCTGGGCAGAAGCAAAAAGCAAATGGGCACCAGGACTGAGGAGGAACTGGAGGAAATGTTGACACAAGATTTAGAATTTCGTTTCTCAAATTTACTGGAATGTCATTGCTTTTCGGGTCGACAGCGATTCACAATGATTTGGCACATTTTCTATTTTGACTCACTCAAAACGCAAGAGACAATGGTAAATACAATTTGGGGTTTTGGAGGATAAGGCCAGATAAATACACGTAATAAATAGCCAGATGACAATCCCTATAATGCCACCACTTCTCCATTTAAAGGTCTCATATTATGGCATTAGTTTTTCATGTATTAACATCGTAAACAGGTAGTTTGGCCATTCCTGAGAACTCAAAGAGACTCTAGTCCTCTTTAAGTTGCCATTGCCGTTGCCATTTTAACACTGCACGGGTTTGCTTGGTTGTATTTTTAAGTACAAAATCAGATCCTTTCTGCAACTACAGCAGAGTAAGCTGCTACCGATTTGCAGTAAAGCTACAGAGTTCCTACCTGTGTTCTGTTGCTTCTAAAATCACATCACAGGTTGAAGCGACAATCCAAAAACATAAAGAGTAAAGCCTGTGCGCTGTAACGATTAATAAAACTAGAAAAGGCGAAGTGTGCTGTTTGCGGATGTCTGCGCTCTGGTTTGGTTAGGCTTAATATCCAGGCATTTCACACAGCCAGGCGCCAGCATTTCACCCCAGGATAAACACATGCTTTTTCCGCTAGAGCGCCCCTAGTGGCCATTAGCCCAGTTAGTTTGTTACATTAATAGGTCAGGTGCAGCAAGTCAAAGATATATTGAAGAATATTGAAGAAAAATATTGAGATATTCATTTTTGTCAATATCTTCCACCCCTACTTTCATCTGACCAAAATCATGCAGTTTTATTTATATTGTTACCACTTTTGGACGCCTTTATGAGAAAATAATTAGTTCATATGTGCTGACAGAGAAGTCATTGAACTTTGTGACAGTTGTTGTTTAATGTGTAAAAGCCAGTAATTGCACAGATATTAACAAAAAAAGCACTAAACAAATAGGAGCCAGAACGCTGAAAACTGCAATGTTGAATAAATAAAGGCTATACTGTATAAAAGGTGAAATGATCAGCAGTCTGGTGACAACCTCATGACTGAGAACAGAGGAGTTGCATCATGAATGAAACAAAGCACAACTCCTGTAAGTTTATTGTAACATGTTCAATCAGTTTATTCAAATATAGGCCCTTTAAATGTTATTAAAATGATCAAACCTTTGTGACACATCCAAATCTCTTTATTTTAATGTACAAATCTGTATTTTAAGCTTGTGCTTGTACACTAGAGAAACAGATCACCTTCTTAACTATTTAGTGAAACTGATTTGTTAAGCAAATAGTCAGTCTTTAGGAGACTGGCTGAATGTGTGTCATTGCTCTTTAGTGTTTAACCTGTGAACTCTGCTGGAGCTGAAGTGGCCCAGTTTCTCTGAGTCTAAAAGGAAACAGAGCTGACCCCGGCCGCCTCTGAGCGCCGCGTAAACACTGACTTTATCCGACAGAGTTCACTTTTTATTAGACACGAGTTACTGTAGTCAGTGTACTTTACTGCTACTGTGCTTTTATATGTTTAATAATCCTCTCCAGTTCCCCCTCAGAGCAGACAGAGACAGCAGTGCAGAGTTCAGTGAGGTCTTACTTTGGTGTTCATGTTCTGGGAGAACTCCAGGATGGTGTCCACTCTGGTCCAGGCGTCTGGGTGCTCCTTCAGGTGCGTCAACACCTCCTGGGCCATTCTTTGCTGCAACATAAATAAACACATTTCATTTGAACTTGACTTCAACATTGTGGTGATTTTAGTAATGACTAAAGGCAGTTTTCAAACACAAAATGACCTTCTCTGATCTGAATACTAAAATTCTAAAACTAAATCTAAAATTTCAAACACCTCCCCAATCAGGACCAAGTTACGCTCAGTGCAGCTCCATTAGTTAGCCCAGTGACTTCTAGAGGTTCTGAGCGTTCAAATGGAGATATGGCTTGTTCACATACTAACTTAGGCAGACAGCCCATCCTACTTTAACATAATTTCCACTAGCACGACCTCACGACACGATGCCGATCTACCCTTATTTTGTTGCATTTTGACTTGGTGCTAGCGTGTCAGAGCCGGGCTCATTTTGGGACGTCCCCGCCTGAGGCCAAAGCGAGCCGCGCTGATACTAACGTGGCATGAACAGACTGTGGCTTCTGATTTATCAGAGGAGAGAGAGGACAGCCCTCTGAAATAGGCAGGTCATATGTGATTTGATGCTTCACAACATATCGCGGTTGTAAAAGGAGATTTTGTCTATGTAGCATAGCATTAGCCGCTATTAACAGCCGCTCAAACCATTTATTTTCTTTTGCTAAAATCTTAACTTCCCTGTCCTCAAATGAGTGATTGGTGGCGGAGTACAGATGAAGACTGAAGAATCTTTTCCTACGATGGACAACTCCTGTACGACTAAGAACTTACACAGATGTGTTAGCCATGTTAGCTTACTTTCTTAGTTTTCTTGAGGTCCTTTTTTCCTCTAGTTTGTGACTTGGCACTTTTGAATAATTTCATAAAGTCCATCAAAAGGCAGAATCCTTGTTTATTGGCAATCACAGGAATATTGGCTATTTAGTAGATATAGCCAAATTGTTCAAAATGCTTATTGCTCTTCTAAATTTTGAAAACTATTCATGTTATACCATGTTTGAAAGGCCGCAATTCAGTCAATACATTCATTTTACAGGCTGGAAAAGCCCCAAATGTGTAGAGTCAATATTTGGTTGACTAATTTTTCAGGGTGCCTTTGATATTGTTGTAGGGATGTCAAGATTAACCGGTTTTACAACCATCGTGATTATAAAAGCCCAAGGTAGGTTAATCGTGAGACTTTTGGGACTCAAGCTAATTCATTTCTCATGAGCAAATCCATTTTATCCATCATGAGAGAAACTGGACGCAAAGTGCTCAGGAAGTCAGTAGCACAAAAGTCGTGTTTTGGGGAAGGTGCTCTTTGGCGTTTGGGGAACAGAAACTTAAAAGAGAAAAACGAAGAACCAAGGCACTCCTCCCACATTTTAATTCTTTATTTACATTTTCTAAAAAGCCTTTATTGTATTGGGCTAATAAGACCAAAGCATGCACCATTTCAAAAAGTATATATTTTTAATCATTGGTTAAATGCTCAATTTAATTCACTTTTTTAATGAAATTTTAAATAAAAATATATAATGCCTTGTTTCTATTTTGTGAAAGTTTGGACAGTACTTTTTTGAGAAAGATTGAGAAATTTTCTGTGTTTTCTTTCTTAATTCCGCTAATTGTGAATAATCATAAAATCGCAATATGTTTCCCCTTGATAATCATGACTTCAAAATTTTTAATCGTGACATTCCTATATTGTAGTGAACTTGAACACAACAATGACAAGATTAAATGACAAGACTGACTAAAAAAGCAACTTAATTTAAAAAGATTTAAAATATATTAGCCTATAACAAAGTGTTTTCTATGATTGAAACCTTGCTATAGTAATAAATATTTAACTATAGGCTGTTTGGAAGGTTTAAATAAATTATATTTACAACAAATTTAAATCAGTAATCATATCAGTATCGGTCAGGACCTTTTTTGTACCTCAAAAAAAAAAAATCCAAATTGCAGTGTCAACCATGAGGGGCAGCACACACTCAGGTTTAAACAGTTTTAGAAACAAAATGGAAAATTACTCTAGTTTACACTGAAATGGTCAAAATTGGGCTGGGGACAGTAGATAATACTCTCAGGACGTCTCATATTTGGTTTGTCAGGGGAAAGAAAATTGTTTAGTGTTTAGTTCCACTTTAAAGTTAACCATCGATCCAATCTCAGATGCAATTTGTAACACGTCACTCGTCAAATGTGGAAGCTCATCATTTTGCATAACAAGTGTCTTTCTTTGTCATCATGCCAAAAAACAATGAGTGGTAATAAAGCAGTGAAGAGAGCGCCCACCTGTGGCCCGACGCCGTGGTACAGACAGTTGACCACATTGTCCAGGAGGTTAATGTCCAGTTTCTGGTTGAAGTCCAGCAGCTGTTGAGCTGCATGGTCCGCTAACATTGTCATAACTGCTGGCATAGAGCTCTGTGGAAGACAAGGGGGAGAGAGGGAGAGGGGGGAGGAGAGGGAGAGAGGGAGAGGAGGGGAAGAGAGAGGAGGGAAAGAGGGAGAGAGAGAGAGAGAGGAGGGAGAGAGGAGAGAAAGAGCGAGAAGGACATGAGGTAGAGAGTAGGGGAAGAGAGGAGAGAGAGAGGAAGAAAAGAGGGAGGGAGAAGGAGGGGAGGGAGAGGAAAGAGAGGGAGAGAATGAACGAGAGAAAGAGGGAGGGTGAGAAAGGAGGAGAAAAAGGGAAACAGGAAGGGGAGAGAGAGAGTTAGAGAGCGAGAGAGAGAGAGTGGAGGGAGTGGAAACAGAGGGAGAGAAAGAACGAGAGAAAGAGGGAGGGGGAGAGAGAGCGAGTTAGAGCGATGGAGAGCGGAGAGAGAAAAGAGGGAGTGAAAGCGAATGAGAGAAAGAGGGAGGGGGAGAGAGAGAGAGAGAGAGAGAGAGAGAGAGACAGAGAGAGAGAGAGAGACAGAGAGAGAGACAGAGAGAGAGAGAGAGAGACAGAGAGACAGAGACAGAGAGAGAGAGACAGAGACAGAGAGACAGAGACAGAGAG
>OMNZ01094300.1:0-12208 GCA_900303255.1 Lesueurigobius sanzi
GCCCTGGGGAAGAAAAGACAGAGAGAGAGAGAGAGAGGAAAGAGACAGAGAGAGAGAGAGAGAGAGAGAGAGGAAAGAGACAGAGAGAGAGAGAGAGGAAAGAGACAGAGAGAGAGACAGGGGAAGGAAAGAGACAGAGAGAGGGGAAAGAGGGAGAGGAAGGAGAGAGACAGAGAGAGGGGAAGGAGAGAGAGAGAAGAAGGAAAGAGGGAGAGAGAGAGGGGAAAGAGAGAGGAAGGAGAGAGACAGAGAGAGGGGAAAGAGAGAGAGAGAGGGGAAAGAGAGAGGAAGGAGAGAGACAGAGAGAGGGGGAGGAGAGAGAGAGAAGAAGGAGAGAGAGAGAGAGGGAAAGGGGAGAGGGAGGAAAGAGAGAGAGAGAGGGGGAGGAGAGAGAGAGAGGAAGGAGAGAGAGAGAGGGGGGAAAGAGAGAGGAAGGAAAGAGAGAGAGAGGGGAAGGAGAGAGAGAGAAGAAGGAAAGAGAGAGAGAGAGAGGGGAAAGAGAGAGGAAGGAAAGAGACAGAGAGGGGAAGGAGAGAGGAAGGAAAGAGACAGAGAGAGGGGAAGGAGAGAGAGCGAAGAAGGAAAGAGAGAGAGAGAGGGGAAAGAGAGAGAGGAAGGAGAGAGACAGAGAGAGGGGGAGGAGAGAGAGAGAAGAAGGAAAGAGGGAGAGAGAGAGAGGGGAAAGAGAGAGGAAGGAGAGAGACAGAGAGAGGGGAAAGAGAGAGGGGAAGGAGAGAGAGAGAAGAACGAGAGATTTTATTGCCCAATTTGGGTCCTGTGGGGTTTAACAGGTTAAGGACATAGTTACAATGCACTATATTACGGTCACTGCAACCACAATGACTAAACTACTCCATATGCCTAACCTCATCCAGAGCTCGCTCTCACTCAGGTGCAGGTTTATTGGAGACAGCAGCAGCAGGACTGACGGTTTCCAGACTGAGGAACTACAGGACCAGGAGCCAGCTAATGGGCCAACATTTGATCTGGAACACAGGTCATGTGTCCCAGAATGTCTGGAACAGTTTTGACAGTCCGTAACATTTTAGTGTTTTTGATTATGAGGAGGAGGAGGAGGAGGAGGAGGAGGAGGAGGAGGAGGGGGTCTTCTAACTCCTCTGACTGAACACATTCCTACAGTACAGCGGCAGGTCCAGGGCCTGCGCGGCTGCTCTGCAGATGTGCAGCAGCTCAGTGTTAACCCTCTGAAGAGTCTTGAGTTCACACTTTGTCCGTGTCCCGGGTCTGACCACTGACTGACCGTACCTAGCCAGGGCTTACCTTGATGTCCGGCTGCATCTGGCGCACTTTGAAGGTGTTTTTGGAGCCGCTCAGCATGTTGTTGGAGCGGGCTGAGTCCGTGAGGAATGGCAATGGCCTGATGAGGTTTTTCCGTGTCCGAATGTGCGACAAACCCCGTTAGCTCCGCGGCGGAGTCTGACGTGTGGAGCTCGTGCCGCACGGTCCAGTGCGTAACGACGCGCCCAGGCTGTCCCCCTCACCTCTGAGTGGGAAACATGTCCTCACCAGAGTGTCCGCCGCTGCTGCTTTTGTTCCATACGGATAGTGAAGCGGATCGGAGCAGCAGCAGCTTCTTAAAGGCGCCGCATGCGCAGTACGTGCCTTCAGTAGAGGGCAGTGCGCACAGGCTGGGGTCACTGCCCTCGCTCTCAGTCTCTCTCTCCTCTGTCTCGTGGACACCAGTGCGGCCGGATAATAACAAAAAGATGTGTCTAATGGTTTCCATAGCAACACTTCCATGTCCTGAGGAGTCTGTCCTCAGGAGAGTCCCATGTCCTAAAAATGCACTAAACTGAACATATGTTGTATTCTACAGTCCACAGATGGACTTCATGGAGGTTTGAAGAACAGTCCAAACATTCATTAACATTTTAAACATCCTAAATAATATACAGAAGTAAAAAGTTGGCTACTGTGAGATACAAGATAAAACTACTGTGGCCACACACTGGAGGATTTTTAATCTTTTGAGACTAAAGATCTGTGCAAAGCCAACACACACTTAAGGACAGACATGAGGACACACGTACACACTCATGAGGAGTCCCACCACAGATCATGTCATGAGAGAAAGTTTTTATTGAGCCACGCCTCGTCAGACTAAAAATCTGGCTAAAAACCCTGTAATGTGTGTCCAGCTTTAGATGCAGTCAGTCTACTTCAAAAAGTTCTTTGTAGCCTAAATGTATCTGTCTCTGCTATGACCGAAAATAATCCACACATTCTTTGTTTCAGTTCCTGATGTGATCTCTCACTTCAGATGCTTCATGAATATCTTTTAAAGTTGCACTGACTGAGATAATAATCATAATAATACAGTTGTATTGTGCTTTACAATCCTGTGTCACAAGTTTCTCAAAGCGCTGCTGTCATTCATTCACTCCACATTGGGTGGCGGTAACTGAGCTACTGCTGTAGCCACAACTGCCCTGGGGCAGACTGATCTGCAGCATCAGCCCCTCCCACCACCAACCACCCACTCACACATTCATGCAGGCAGTGGGTGAACTGTCTTGCCCAAGGACACGAGATGCTGAACTTTGTGCCAGTTTTTGATTCATGTGCATCATTCCCCAGAGCTAAACTGAGAACTCATGTGCAGCAAATAATTCTATGGTGGTAACTATGGTTACCAACAAAAGGCTGCTTTGACATACATGCAACACAAACTGACTGGGTGTGATGTTAAAGGACTTTCAGCTTTAAAATGAAAGCTTTGGACCTAATTCCTCACAAAAAGGAAATTATTTGTGGATTTCTTTCAGCAAATCTCCCATTGAGCTAAATTAGTCCCTGCTTCTCACTAATATAAAGAAATATCAGTTTCCAAAGGAAACAAAAGAAACTGCTCCAACATCGTATACAGCTGTCAAATGTGGCAACCTCAGGGCACAGCACTATACAACTGAAGACATGACAGTGGAGATACAGGCCTCAAATGCTAATGATTGATTATCAGCTGTCCAAAAAATAATGTAGGGACCGAGACATGAATAATGGATTAGACTCCTCCTTTTTTACATCGGGAAGAGAGAGATCAGACTGCTACTACAGCGCATGTTCCTAAAAAGGGCAAAGAGGCGGTCTCTTATAGCTTTGAACTCCGCCCTCAGCGGCAACCTTCCACTGCCAGACCTGTCAATCAAAGCCCAGCCTCATTAATACACACACACTTCGGGGGCGACGGTGGCGCAAGTAGTAGAACGGGTCGTCTTGTAATCGGAGGGTTAGCGGTTCGATCCCCGCAGGCGCACATCGTCGTTGTGTCCTTGGGCAAGACACTTCATCCACCTTGCCTCCAGTGGCTGCATACACTGGTGTATGAATGAGAGTGTGAATGGGTGAGTGGTTCCTTGATGTAAAGCGCTTTGAGTGCCTAAAGCAGGTAGAAAAGCGCTATATAAATGTGACCATTTACCATTTACACTTTATAGAAGGTGATGGTCACACTCTAAACACTCTAAACACTCTAAACACTCTAAACACTCTAAACACTCTAAACACTTGGTAAACACTCCTCACCGAGCCAGTTCTCCACAATCATCAAATCCATTCAGGGAAAGGAGAGACAGAATTTCCCTATTTTCCCAAGAATAAAATAAAAGTGTACCTTACCTTATCCAGGGAGACAGCAGTGCCCGGTGCTCCTGCCTCTCCTCTGACCCTGTGGCAGTGCCCGGTGCTCCTGCCTCTCCTCTGACCCTGTGGCAGTGCCCGGTGCTCCTGCCTCTCCTCTGACCCTGTGGCAGTGCCCGGTGCTCCTGCCTCTCCTCTGACCCTGTGGCAGTGCCCGGTGCTCCTGCCTCTCCTCTGACCCTGTGGCAGTGCCCGGTGCTCCTGCCTCTCCTCTGACCCTGTGGGAGAGAGTGGTCTGGATTTGGCCCCTGGGAACAGGTGAATATTTCAGTAGGTGCTCAGGTGACTCAGGTCTGTGTAAGCTGATCCACTGAGCTCTGATGGACTCATAATGTAGCACATTAATGTCCACATCAGGGAGGTGCTCTGATAAACAGTCTTTAATAAACTTCTTTTTAAGCTTTTACCTCGTTATGTTACCTGAGAAAAACATTATGTGAAGTTGAGTTTTGTTTCATGTTTGTTTAGCTTTTGGAGAAGTCTTAAATATTTGGTCCATCTCCTCCTGAAGAGCAAAGTCTTTTTTTTACTAAGGGTTTATAAAATAGATAGTGCTCCTGAAGTCGGGGCAGTTGAGACTTTTCATTAAAGTGTAGCTTTAAAGACTGCAGCTCAAACTCAAACCTCTCAGATTTGAGCCACTCATGATATAAAGTTTCTTCTGATAAATCAGCAGCAAGGTGCCATGAAATGGCATGATCTAAATGCCACTTGTACTTTTTTGCACCATGGCTTAGTAAATGAAGTTGAAATACTTGGGACTCTTGCTCCATCTTCACCAGACCAATAAAGATGTACCTCAGAGCATCAACATGAGCAAGGACGTCGTGTGTGCAAGTTCTCAGTCGTACAGGAGCACGCTTCCTTTGCTTACGAGGAAGTTGTGGTCTTTCCGGTGGCGCTTTGTGGTAGATGGTGTCATACCTTGTTCATTTGAGCTTGAAAAAGTGTCTCAAGATCACATTTTCAAAGTTCAATGGCTTATAAATCAAAAAATATACATTTTCATATTAGGTGCATTCAGTCATTTGTGTATATATATATATATATATATATATATATATATATATATATATACTGTATATATACACATACATATTTCACATCCCAGATGAAAATTTCTATTATTATGAATAAAGAAGCCTGGGGAAGCTCAAATTAACTTCCAAAGGCATGAAGTTACACATGAGACATTCCCTTAACATGTCAAAAAATGTGGATAGACCTTCAAAGAGTAGTGTGTTCAAGTCAGTCCAGATTCAGGCCTGACGCCCCTTTTTAAACCTAATTATTTCAGAAACTACAAGCAAATCTGAGATGGTCGAGCAGAATGGATTGGGTGATTTCACTTGGAATGACAGTAAAGCTAAAGGTGCTGAATATCATAAAATAATATATGAGAAGTAACGTGTGACCTTTATGTGAACGGCTGTGTACAGGTGAGGGGCTTGTGTTACAGTGGCCCCCGCTGAGGCCAGAGCTGCAGCAACATACATTCAACTGTCAGGGATGAAAGGAGCTGCATTGAACACAGCTCTGCAGAGAACTGGCATCTCACTTTCTGGGGATTATTCTGTGTAAACATTGCTAACCCTGTAGTTTAGAGCTCCACAAACATATTCTGAGATGCATGGGGGTCATATAGTTCAGTCATTATATGCTGTGTATATACAGTGATATAATACTGTATATATATATATGACACCTAATCCTGCCACCTTAATGAATTGTATTAGTCTATGTTGTTTTAATCTCTGTAAAGCACCTTGTGTCTGTAATGTGCCTTGTAATGTCTGGGTGAGTGAATGTGGTGATCGGAGGGTCCGTTGGCGCATGATGTGTGCAGCCACACCTCTGTCAGTCTGCCCCAAGGGGCAGCTGGTTACCACTCGAGTGAATGTTAATCAACTCATGTAAAGCGCTTTGTGACTCTGTCTGTGAAAGGCGCTATATAAATAAAGCTCTTCTTCTTCTTCTTGTGCACCATGTTGTTAAGGTGCTATATAAATAAATATTGATTGATTTATATATATGGTCAGGCAGATCAAATCAAAGCCACACTTCAGGCAGTTGTCAAATACCATAAATTTATTTCAAGGGTGCAAAAAATGAGTAGAACAATCTAAGATAGAACAATGTGGTGTTAGCGCTCCAGTGACCTCTCGGGGCCAATCAATCGGGGCCCAGGGACAGGACAAGCCCCAGCCCTCAGGCGCCGTACCAGCGCTGATCCAAACACTCCATGAACTACAGGTAGAGAAACGCTCTTAAAAATAAAACCAGTCCAGATTAAGAGAGCGTCCATCTGCCAAAAACATTCCACACAAAACAGAGAGGCCCACCGGACTAGAGCTGCACAACTAACCCAGTCCAAATGATGCCAGTATTTAGGCCGAACACTGGTCTAGAACTAAACATTGTGTCTGCTGTGGGTCTCATGTGAAAAAGCTGTAGTTGATGTTCTGTGATGGATGTGGTTCAGTTTAGCATCTAATTGAATGTTTCACTACAACTGAATGTAAGGATTTTAATTAGTGAGGCTTTTAGCAAAACAAAATAACGGAGTCATGGCAGTCCTGGGCCGAGGCGGACTAGAGCCACTGACTTTGGAGCTACAGAGCGGTAAGTGCTAATAGCGAGCTAAAGTCTGGTGCTGTGTGGATGCACTGCGCTCACATCCTGCTCCTCCTGGGGCCAGCGCTTTATACATTGGAAGACAGTCTGGGATGGTGCCGTTGGTTGGCTCAAGCTCTGGTGAGAACACTACCAGACCAATCACAGCACGGGAGGTGGGAGTTAGCGATCAGCGTCATTTACAGCTAGTCACCATGCGTTTTGTTCATTGTAATAGGGAAACACCATGAGATGAAGAACACCCCTCCGAGTTAGCTCAAGTTGGTACAGTCCAAACACCAGAGACAGCAAAGAGGGGTCTGTGTATATGTGTAAAAAACATGTACAGGCCCAGATGTGTGGCAGCCTGTGTTTAAGGTGCGTTACATACGTTTTGTGGAAAAACAACTTGATATTAGAGCGTATTTGACCTTTAGTGACCCACTGGCTGTATGGGTGCAACATGGCACCTATACTTTCCATCACAGTGACCCCTGTGATGCTCCAGGATCAATTGTTTTTAGGGTTTTGTACCAGAAACCCTATAAACATAATGTGCCTCAAGCTAAAGCTGTAACTGCCAAAGGACAGTCTAAATCAGGGGTGTCAAACTCATTTGGGTCGTGGGCTGAGATTGGCCTGGGACGGCAGGTCGCGGGCTATTGACAAAGCAAGTTCTCAATAAATGATTAATAACGCACACTAATAATTCAGCACATTTGATTGACATTGTAAAATTGGTCAAATCCCTACTGTGGTCTAATAAATAATAATGGCTTACACATTTGGCAGCATGTGCAACCAGGGCAGTATCCAGATAGAGATAGTAGGTGAAAAGTATTTATGTGGGGGGTCCGGGGGCCCTCCCTCAGGACAATGTTGAAATACACAGATGTAATTTACTGCAATCCGGTGTGTTTTAGATGACCATATTCTGTTTTATTGAACAATGATAAAAAAGAAACAACTTTTACCAGTAACAGAACACCTGTTTTTGTAAGTTTCATAATGGTACAGTGTCAGTGCCCTCTGCTGGACAGATGTGGAAAAATGTTTGCTGCCCCTAGCTGCTGGAGTGATAATTTTGGGTATTTCTTTAAACATTCATAACTCCTGACAGAATGGGCTTCATGCTCAACAAGCTGCGGCTGGATGATTCGACACCCCTGGTCTAAATGATACAACTCCTGGGCTGAAATGAATATAAACTGCAAGTGAATCTAATGCAATCGCCAGGTCAGACAAAACTGAACTGGCTCATTTCCCACAATTGTGCAGCTCTAGCGTGGACCTCCCAGGTGAGAAAACAAACAAACTGCAGGTTTACAAAAATAAATGCAAACGGACTTCTGTTTAAAAATATAGAAAGGAGAAGCCAGCGCAGATCTCCGTACTCTTCTAGTGGACACTTACAGCACAGCAGGGTTTGATCGATGAAAAAATAAATACTTCCAGGGACTTTAGTTTCACCGTAAGATGCAGCGCAGACACGTGACACACGCCGCAGCAGCAGCAGCAGCAGCAGCAGCAGCAGCAGCGCCCTCCGCTGGACAAGGCAGTGAGTTGCATGAGTTGTGCTTTTTCTCATCAGGAGGAGCCAGACACGTGACCTGGGAGGACAGTGGATTCATACAGAGGGGGTTTGCAGATGATGTCACAGCATGGCAACAGAAGCCAAATGAGTTATGAAATGTATTATTTGTTTTGACACTTGGCGTGAGAGTTTTCGGAAATGTTCCAGACCGAGGTGGGTAGTAATCCGTTACTACTACTCAAGTACATTTTATGAGTAACTTGAAGTACTCACTAGTACTTCTGTATTATTATCATTATGATCATTATCAGTATTATTATTTCTACTACTCTAACTTGAGTAATATTGGTTACTCTTTGTGAGGGCAGCTGCACAGTACATGTATAAATTATCATCATTGCAATATTGGGTGACCCACATTAGTGTAAGACGTGACATGACGAGTCCCTTTGGTCTAACGCTCACAGTCAACAAAACAACAGCACAAACTGGAGTTTCAGACCATTGTCCCAGTTTACCTCCATTTCAACCTGATTTTACTCCTGCTTTAAAAAAATATATACATTTTGTTTTGTCACAAAAAAACAACAAATAGAATGAGTACTTGTGTAACTTTTTGAAGTAACCGTACTTCTTAGAGTAGTTTGCTTATTTAGGGACAGTGCAAGTTAATGAACACGAGACACATGCATGTAAACACGCCACTCTGGATTGTAGTCATGGGCTAATCTCCCTTCATTGTCCCACACTCTCACTCACAAACACTCATCCAGCCTGGGCCTATTGTACATGTTTTAGTGGTAGGGGAAACCGGAGGAAAACCGACAGTAAATCTGGTCAAAGCCTCATTTTGACCATTGTAAACTTCTTTAGTTGTTTTTTTTTTACCATAATCTGCAGAACCGCTAATTTCGATGTATTTTAAGTATATTATTTTGTTTCATTTTTCATCCTTTGTCACTATTGAAACATACATCATACTTTTAAACAGTTACTCAGTACTCACAGTACTCCAGTAGAGCTGCCATTTCACCTACCACTATAAAAACACGTACAACAGGCCTGGGTGAATGAAGTGTGAGTGAATGGTGGTGGTCAGATGGGCAGCTGTGCTTCTGTCGGCCTGCCACAGAGGGCAGCTGTGGCTACAGATGGAGGTTACTGTGGAGTGAAGATAAAACTGTCCCATGTATCTGTTAAGGGCGCTGTAGAAATAAAGCTCTTCTTCTCAAAGTACTTTTTTACTCGCACTTGAGTAATGATTGGAGTCACTACTTGACTTCTACTTGAGTGAAATGACTGTAAGGTAATACTTTGGCTACTCTACCCACCTCTGGTCGTGACTGCTGACGGGCGAGCGAGCGAGCAGGGCTGCAACATAACGCCATTCCAAAATGCAAAGGCTGCATGTATTGGGCCATGAACGTCCCGCCTCCATGGCGTCTACAAACACGTTCTGAATTCTTCCAAGCAGCAGGTTACTCCGAGAGCGAAGTGGGCGGGACTTATCACAAAGTCAGCTAGTGCAATATCTGTATCGCCGCTAAAACAAAAAACTAACCGCAGTAACGATGACCGTGTCAGAAAGCTTTTATCCACATTACATTCTTCGCTCGTCAAAGACAGACTCGCACACCTTTGAGTCACTCTCGAACGTCTCTAATCTGTCTCTTTATGTCCACACACAGTTACCATGCGTTTGGAGTCCACTCCTAAAGGCATTTTCATTAAACTTAACTAACACGACTAGAAAAAAGCAGGCGGAAGTGTCCAAAGTAGTGAGTGACCTTTAAAGAGAGACACTACAGGCAAAAAGCGGCTTATATAACTTCCTTCATCATTTATAAACTATAAACTTGTAACTTTGAAGGGTGTTTCCTCAAAATGCATTTTTTCCACACTCGGTAAAAAACAAAATCTAAAGAAGTTTTTGTACATAAAACACCAACAAAATAAAACCATAACTTTAAACCTGGCTCTAACCATAATTTTGTCTCTCAAAATATCTGCAAAGTTGGCCTCATTTTAAAAACCTCTAGTCATTATGAATAACATGATACATACATTAGTCAAAGGGTTTCTCTTCTGCTGCAGTGTCTCGCCTTAACGCTCTACTAAAATATAAAAACAACATTGAAGAGTAGAGGTATGGTGCAGCCCTACCCCTCACTGTGATGGGAGGCCGTGCCCCTGATCCCACACAGGGTGGCGCTGTGCCCACCACCTGCCAACGTCAGCAAAGTGCTTCCATTTGTGCAAAAGTCCAAGACTGTCATGTCCAGTGTGAGCTCCAGCAGGGGGTCGCTAAAGAAGAGCTACTAATGCTGTGATGATATCTGAGTGACTATGGGCCTAAGGCGGAGTACAGTTAGTGGCCAAGATTATGCTTCAACACGAAAAGTACTTGAATATATGATATTATGTATGTACTTGTTGGGCTGGGTATCATTACTTCAACTGACCTTCGTTACACTGTTGATTATGGAGAACAGTGGTCACCAACCTTTATCAGCAAGATCACGAGTGACACGAGACACACTGGGCTTGTATCTATTTCCATTGTAGCTGTTGTCATAGTGACGATAAACAAATGTCTAACTGTTGTTGGAAAATAATCAGATAAAACCTGATTTTATCGTCTCAAATGTCGTTCCTCTTGTTTTTGCTCCTTAAGCCACAACAGGACCACATTTTTTAGTTGTAGTTTTACACTTATAATCGCTAGTTTTAGTTCAATCTCATTTCTCTTGCTCACTTCCTGCCTCCAGTTGATGTCACTGATGATGTAAGCAGCGGAAGACTCTATAGCATGATGGTTAAGCTACAACTAATTCTAGTACACTGTAAACATTAAAATAGCCACAATTTAATTGTTTGGACCATAAAATTATAATTATCATAGTGAGCTTATAGCATTTGATCCAGATCTCGTTTGGTCACAGCCATATTCATGCACTGAGAAAGTAGTCCCAAACTTGTATATTTAAGAAAGTTTACAAAAACAATAATATTGGGTCTTTGGAAAAATAAATATTGTAGGTTACATGTACAAATTTACTGAGATTTGCAGCAGTTTTGAGATGAAATTGAATAGTACTTCAACTTGCGTTCCTTATTTCATGGAGCCCAAAACGCTGTGGCAAAAACTCAACAAATAATTGTGAAGTACCCCATTTCTTCAGTATGAAGTATTCGGCCTCCGCTCAATGTCACCAGATAAAATTCACAAAATCCTGCCCAAAGCCCATTTAAAATGTGCCAGATCTGCACAATTCATATTTATTGAAGTTTAAAGTAACAAACTGATATTTCCGTTGTGGGGTGAGATGGGACTGTGCTGGTTGGTGACCACTGACCGAAAGCAACAGGATGATCATCATAAACTCTGTATACGGCTATTTCTGGGCAAAACCAGTAGTTTTCTTATTTATTTGTGCTGGCACCAGGTGACGATACTTTAGATGGAACCAGTATTTGGTACAAAAAAAGTGCATGAAAAGAAAACTTTTTCTAATTGGCTCATGGCACAACGTTGATAAGTTCTTTCTACGACCTGAAGGTGCAAGCTCCAGGAGTCGCCATGTATTACTCTTACAGGCTGGCATACAGGCTGGCATACAGACTGGCATACAGGCTGGCATACAGACTGGCATACAGGCTGGCATACAGACTGGCATACAGACTGACATACAGACTGACACACAGGCTGACATACAGACTGGCATACAGGCTGACATACAGGCTGGCATACAGGCTGGCATACAGACTGACATACAGACTGGCATACAGACTGGCATACAGACTGACACACAGACTGACATACAGGCTGGCATACAGGCTGACATACAGACTGACATACAGACTGGCATACAGACTGGCACACAGACTGACACACAGGCTGACACACAGACTGACACACAGGCTGACACACAGGCTGGCACACAGGCTGGCACACAGGCTGGCACACAGGCTGACACACAGGCTGGCACACAGACTGACACACAGACTGACACACAGACTGACACACAGACTGACATACAGACTGGCATACAGACTGGCATACAGGCTGGCATACAGGCTGGCATACAGACTGACATACAGACTGACATACAGACTGACATACAGACTGACATACAGACTGACATACAGGCTGACATACAGGCTGGCATACAGGCTGACATACAGACTGACATACAGACTGGCATACAGGCTGGCATACAGACTGGCATACAGACTGGCATACAGACTGGCATACAGACTGGCATACAGACTGGCATACAGACTGGCATACAGACTGGCATACAGGCTGGCATACAGGCTGGCATACAGGCTGGCATACAGACTGACATACAGACTGACATACAGGCTGGCATACAGACTGGCATACAGACTGACATACAGGCT
>OMNZ01094303.1:0-10483 GCA_900303255.1 Lesueurigobius sanzi
ATATAGGGCTGAACGATTTTGGAAAATAATCTAATTGCGATTTTGTTTCCCTCAATATTGCGATTGCGATTTAATATGCGATTATTTTTTCAAGGTCCTCTTTAGGGCGATTTTAACAAAAAATAAATGTAAATATAATTTAGGGCTGGGGAATTTAGCTGATTTGATTTTTTTTAAAGCACTTAAAGTGACTGCAGAAATATTGCACTTTTGACCTGGGGGAGGGTCTGAGTCCTGCAGTTTATTTTTTTTTTAATTCAGATGTGATTTTTTTGCATTTTAGAAAATAAATTATATTTTCAGCTCGTCCTTTAGCTCCATCTGTGCTTTTATAATTTATTTTTTAGGAGAGAGCAAAGGTGGTATAGCCATAAGACAGTGTCAGTGCCCTCTGCTGGACAGTGTGGAATTTCTTCCTTTTAAAACAATCTTGGCTGCCCCCTAGAGGCTGGACAGAGCATTTTAATCATTTCTTTAAAATGTCATAACTCCTGACAGGAATGGGCTAGAGACTTACTTTGTTGATGTGCACCTATGACCGTGCTATTGATAGTAGCTTTTAATGTGATTATATTTGATTTTACATTTGTTTTGTCTTTATCTGTATTTTTATGAATATCTTGTATTGAGACTGCTCAGTGATGTATGGCACACACTGTATGCAGCTGGACCAATGGGCGAGAATGGGCCGTCTCCGTGACCGTCAGGCTGGACGCTGACATTGCTGCAATATCGCCTCTATCCACTAGGCGCGGCTCCAAAAAGACTTTCATAACATGTATTCCTATGGTGACTTTACACGTGTCAAAAACAGCTTCACAGCCTGGCTCCTAACACTTTTATTATTTCAAAAGGTAGCTATACCCTCTGTGATAATGCTCAGAGGGAAATGGAGTCTTTAATGTTGTTAGTTTTTGTTAACTGGAATTTTAAAGTCTTGCATATCTAATGAAGCTCATTCTAATGATTTGTGACGTCACACGCTCCCGGCTAGGCTAACAGAGCACCGTGCTGACGGGGCGGGAGCAGAGAGGGCGCGGTTATGGCTAAACTACACGGCCAGGAGGGCTGAGATACAGCGAGCGCACACCTCTTTTACCCTTTTTAGGACTATCCACTGGAGGAGGAGCCGGTTGCGCCATTTTGATTTCACCCATAAGCGTGGTCAATTTCCAAAGTGAGGCTTAATACACGTTGTCCCTCTATTGTTTTAACTCATTGAGCTGGACAACTGAATTTCCCCTGGATGGATCAATAAAGTATCTTTTTTTTTTTTTTATCTTATTCTATTTTTATGCATGCCCTTGTAGTTTTATTATTAGTTTTTTTCACAACTTGTTATTTATCATTATTACAAGTTTATGTTTCAAAGTTTATGAGTCAAACCAAAGAAAATTCCAAATCTGTGAAACCTTTCATTGACAATAAAGACTATTCTATTCTATTGAAAATGTGAAGGAAAATAACAATATGCTCACAAATTCACTTGTATAATATTTTTGCATGCAGTGTACAATCCACAGAAGATTCCATGCTCTCACCAGCCTGGAGCCCGGAGCAGAAGGTGGATGAGAAGTTCTGCAGGACCTGGTCCACCTCTGTGGCCTTAGTGAGCCCCAGCAGTCTGGGAAGCAGACCGCTCAGGGCCTGGAGGAAGAGGCGCGCACTGTGCTGGTCGGCCTCCTGGTTCTTGAGCAGTCTGAGGGAGAGGGCAGCTGTGCGGAGGGAGCGGTGTCCGAGGCAGTCCCGCGGGGTCTGGTCCTCATCAGCCAGCGACACATTATCTGAGCCCATGTCTGACACGTCCGAGCGTCCAGAGTCCTTCTCTGCAGCCATGGAGTACTGGTCACAGGAGTCCAGCTCAGTGCGGGACAGGTCCTGCTCCTCCATACTGAGCACCACAGAGGAGACCACGTCACCAGAGACATTAAACAGCCAGGGTAAGCTGGATGGCCATGTTGCATCTAAAAGTGTGTGTATTACTGTATCTGATATGTACATTTTAATGTAAGGGGAGGAGTTTCAGACCTGAAGTTGCTCTCGCTGTACCTTGCGGACCCCGCCCCATGGTGTGAGCGTGCTCTGGACTCCACAGACAGGAAGTTGGTGATGTCAGGGTACACCAGGCCATGGCTTCTCTGCAGCACGTCTGGAGGTGCCACCCCCCCTCCAGGCCTCTCTCCCTCCCCAAATCTGTCCTCCCTAGGAGCAGGGTCCCTCTTGATCTCCTCGTCGTGGCTCAGACAAGACACTGGAGACGGGATGCGGACCTAAGGAAAGAAAGGATATGCAGAACATTGATTAGATCAGCGGTCCCCAACCACCGGGCCGTGGCAGAAGTTTCTGTCAATGCGGGGAATGATTAACACACGGAGCTTTGAGTGATGCCCGTGCGGCACGTTTCCCTGTTCAGACAACAGACATAACGTAATAAGTTCATTAGAAAACAGGAGTTCAGACTCTGAGAACACCTGTGTAGTGTTCTCTGTAGCCTGTAGTGTTCTCTGAAGCCTGTAGTGTTTTTTTCTTAATCAAAATTAAACTTGTCCCACTGGCAGATTTATTTTTATTAGCCTACTTAAAACACAAATACCTTAGCTGCTAGATCTATCCTGTATGCGGGTCCTACATGTACCCCTCCAAACTAACGTTAATTCCAGTATCTATATTATGATTATGCATATTTTGCCTGCGTCCTGCTATCGTTCGTCTGTACTGCGAGTTTCCTTAAATAAGCGGCTGCTCCTCCGGTGACGAGCTTTCTACGTACTTTGAACTATTTTCTAGCCTTGACAGCGGTTCATCATTGCCATTATTCAAGCGTAACCAATGTAAACAACTGATATCTAATATGAATAACTGATGTGTTATGTTGGAAGCATACGGTTTCTGCCCCGTGCATGCGCATGAACATGAGTCACGTGTCCTATGTTTGTCAACTTTGAAACCCGTCTATTGACGGCCCTGCTAACATATATTTGAATGCTCTACATATTGGCCACAACTTTGAAGCAAAAAAGATGGCAGGCAAGCTATGAAGCTTTTAAATAAAGTAAGCTACTATAAATCTATTTTAATTTAGCCAAAATAAATGCAAATGCTATGAACTTGATTACAGCTGTTAAGTTAAAGCAGAAACAAAACAAGAGCTGCCCCTCTCGCTACACAGACACCCGTCTCCTCCGTTCTCCAGCTTCCTCCTCTTCGCCAGCGCCCTCTCCCATCTCCGCACAGGACTCTCCCTGAAGCCTTCGCCCCATAATCTGCAGCGCTCTCCTCTCTCGGCGCGCATGGCTGCGTGTCCCTCCTCCTCCCAGCTGACACCCTCCTCTCCAGCGCTCTCCCCGCGCTGCTCATTTACCCAGTGCAGTTTGATGTTTATGTGTAAAACAGTAGTTTGTCACTTCTTTCCGCGCGTTGTCCTGGATTCATCCCTGGACTTATCACATCCTACGCGGTCGAAACTTTCTTTCACCTCCCACAATCTGCGGGTCTGTACCACGTGCCGGGGAGCGCGCACTGCGCAGTTGGGGTAGTTTCCACAGCTTTGTTTAACTTAATAAATGTTACGGAGATGATTTCATTTAGCTGCGCTGTGTTTAAGAATCTCCCTTTACGTGTGGGCTATGGAGGAGGACGGACAGTTGAGAGAATATGTTGTGTCGTGTGTGCACACAAGACAGTGTCCGCTAATGATGCGCGGGTCGGCTTTTTTTCTGACCCGCCCCAAACCAACCCGAAGAAAATCAGACCCGATCCACCCGACCCAAAAAACTGGGTCTCAATTTGCCAACCCGACCCGATCCAACCCGCACACATTAAAAGTAACTCTGGAAGCAGCGCAAATGCCGTATATCAATCAAAGGGGGGCGGACCACATGAACGCGAGTTTACAGAGTAGAAATTACTCCTTTGTTTACATCTAACGAGCTGCTGAAACACGTTTGAAATATGGACTTATCAGGAAGCAACGAGCAGAAATAATTTACTTTAACCAAGTCATGGACAACTATCAAATGAAACAGGAGTTTGGAGTAAAGGTCCAGGCAGGACTCAAGCAGCAGCTTACCTTTCCACCAAGATGGTCGTGCAGCTGCTCTTTTTCTCTCCCGTCTCTCTCTTGAGGTTTGTAATCCTGTTCGATATTTGTCTAATCAATTTCGTCCCAGTCGGCCCTGGCTGTAGTGTGTAGTTAGTTTGCTGCTCATTGATCATGCATTTGACGCGTGGAGCCTATTTAAAGTGACAGGCGCATGATACTAAAACTTGGACCAATGATAAAATAAAAGACGGGCTGACCCGCGCATCACTAGTGTCCGCTGATTAGACTTGTCTACAAGCCTCAGAAATCTTGTGAACCGGCCCTGTAGCTCAGCGGCAGAATCAACTTCAGTGACTTCACTGAAACTGACGAAAGGCAAGATCAAACGATATATGCGTAGTTTAGAACATGGAATCGTACAAGCGTACCGGGAGGTCAAAATGCGTGCCTGCTACGCAAAATGCATACATGTTGGCAGGTCTGAGACTGGAGTCCTACTTAAACTACGGGTTTGTCGCTACAGGTGACTATATCATTAATTAGAAGATCAATTTTCTCATTTGGTCGCATTGACTCGCGCATGTATGATTTGTTGTTGTTGTACTGGTCATTATCCATTACATAAGGAATTACAATAACAAAAACCTTTGTTTGTGAATGAACCTGACACAGAGAACAAATGACCTAGCAGAATTTGTTGAGTGGTCTGAAACAAACCATCTGCTCCTGAATGTGGACAAGACCAATGAGCTGGTCGTAGACTTCAGGAAGAAGAGGACACCAGTGGAGCCTATCCCCATCCACGGCATCTCTCTTCTCCGTGGCTTTTAATGCCTCGCCTCTGAGTGCCTCTTCGTGAACTGACTTGGGGATTGATGACATGGTTAGCCTCTTTGACTCCACTTGCATGAATATTCTTGACTTTATAGCAGACCTGGGCAAACTCCAACCAGCGGGCAAGAGAGGATTTCATCCGGCCTGCCACTTCTTCAGTCTAAATTTCTGAAGATATAAAAAAAAAGTCTCTAGCCCATTCCTGTCAGGAGTTATGACATTTTTAAGAAATAATTAAAATGCTCAATCCAGCCACTAGGGGGCAGCCAAGATTTTTTCTTTTCTTTTAAAGGGGGCAATTCCACACCTGTCCAGCAGAGGGCAGTGACACTATCTTATGGCCATACTGCCTTTGCTCTGCCTGAAGCTAATCAGGGCAGGGCCTGGTCAGTACTTGGATGGGAGACTGTTGGATGGGAAATGTCAGACCCCACCGGGAAACACATTTTGTATTGCCCAATATCACAACAAGAGTGGCCTCAGAGGCTTCACAGACCATGCAACGTATGACAGTCAATAAATAAATAAAACAATGGATAAATAAATATAATACATCTAAATTAATACCAGAGTGTTGTTAAAGAGCTTTAAGTAATAATAATGAGCCTGTGTTCCAATTTTGTTTATTTTTGTTATTGTGTAATAAGGCTGATTAAAATAGAATATGGTCATCTAAAATACACCAGATTGCACTAAATTACATCTGTGTAATTCTATATTGCCTGCTGGCTCTTCAGTTGGCCCTTGCTCGTTGCAAAAAAGTTATCCGAAGACGTTTTTTAATCATTTTCACTAGCTTGAGCGCTAATGCCGCGTTCAGGTGAACTGGGAAACTGCTGCGTGATACATCATCGTCAAGGGCCAGAGTGTAGATGTAAAGTAAAACTGGATATATTCCAAGGGATTTCTATGGGACTTTCTCTCAGGAGTTGCATTATACAGTATATCTGCAGACCAGCGTGTCAAGAGAGACAGGCCAAAGTTAAATCGAAGAATTTGGATTTCGGAGATTATATACAGTTTCTGTGCGGACCTCTGAGATAATGATCAGGCGACGGATAGCAGCTACCCGCAGCCCCGCCCGTATGTTTCACTACCCGCCCGCATACCCACCCGTACCCGTCCAAGAACGTTAAAACCCGCCCGTTTCAGTAAATTTTGTGGGTACCGGACCCAGTGCAGGACTCTGGGCCCTAGTCAGCCTACATGACTGGGCCCGGCCTCTTGTGCTAACGTGCACTTCTTGCTTCGTGTGCTGATGCGCTCCGCTCATCTGTGTTGACGCTCCAAATGGCTTATTTCAGTTGATTGATAAAATCGGACTTTCCACTCAAACAATATCCTACTGTGTCATTAGTAAGCCTATGACAATATTGTGATTTTAATTGTGTAGGGCTCGGTCGGACTCGGACACAAATATCTTAATGCCTATCGGGCTCAGTTCGATTCGATCACTGCTTTGTCGGACCAGGGCCGGTCTTGGACTAAAAAAAATGGCCCGATCCACACTCTAGTAAGGGCACAGCAACAACGACAGGCTACTAGCCCCATGTTTAAATCAAAGCTAACTGTTCATTTTTACCAGGTGATTCTCTCTCTTGGCTGTAGGGGCCCGAGTCAGGCCCTGGAGCTAATATTTTTGAACATGGTCCTCACAGAGGCTTCATTTTAATTGATGTAAAATATCAACAGACATCCTAATGAAAGATTTAGGCCTGTTTTTAAGATGTACTGTATATGCATGATATTTCCTCTTTAAGACCATCCTTTTTACCCACACCCCTCCGTTGGTGTGTACCTCCTCCCCACACTCCTCAGGCGTGGTGTACTCCAGCGCCCCCTGCAGGTCCAGTGTGGTATGGCCAGTCTCTGTGGTGATGCTGATGCTGATGTCAGGACTGGGCTCAGAGCTGGGGTGCCAGGGATGTGGCTGGGCAGACAGTACATGTCTCTGCCAGCGGAAGTCTGCCTCGTTGATTTCCATGGACTCTCGTGTGGACTCTGATCCCTCTCGGAGGTCGTCCAGGCGCCGCAGAAGGAGCCGCGCCTGCACACAGCATTTACACACAGCATTTACACACATCAAATTCACCTTTATTTCAGTAATAGCTGCTCATCTAAATTACAAAACTGTGGTTATAACTGTAAAAGTATGTTTTATTATGAATGCAAAAACAGTGTAAAATAAACCTAAGCACATTTTTACATCAATATTTTATTTTCACACTTATTGCCTTTATTTCCACTCAACTAAGGTCAACTTCTGTTATACAGCTGTGCTCATAAGTTTACATCCAGGCAGAGTGTTTTGAGTGTTGTTTTCTTCGTCTTTTTTCAGAGAATATGAATAATAATAACAACCAAAAACCTTTTTTTCACTCATGGTTAGTGGTTGTGTGAAGCCATTTATTGTCAAAAATCTGTGTTTACTCTTTTCCAATCATAATGAAACAATGTCATCTCACGATGACAAGAACTACTCCATCTACTTCTAGAGGAGAATGCTTTGTTTGTGCTTTGGTGCTGACCCACCAGCAGTACTTGACTCCAGGGGCGTTTTTAGGTTTTTGAAAGATTGGGGGTTCAGCCCACCACTGTGGGTCAACAAAACAACTGAATCCTGGTGTATTTTAGAGCACTTTTGATAATTTAAGTATGATTAATTATATTCCATAAATAGTTACTAAAACGGACAGAGGTGAGTTTAAATGAGGATCACATGCTTGAAACAAAGTTAATTACCCACAATTGTGAGGGTGCCAATAATTTTTGTTCTAATACACACAAAGGAAAGAGACGGCTAGAACAGCAGTGACCTTCACGTACCTGCTCCGGCTGTATGCCCTTGCCCTGGGACAGTTCCTCCAGTGCCCCCAGCAGAGCGCAGGCACAGGACACTGAGGAGTAGCAGGCCTCCATACCCCCCCTCACACAGGCCTCACTCATTCCATCCATCACCCTGAAACACAGAGGAACAGGTGTAAAACTGAGACCTAACGCCTGTCTGGCCTCTGGTCTGAGTCTCACAGCTTCAGCAGGTCCAGGTGAGACTTCCTCTTGGAGAAAGACCTCTTCCTGGTCTCTGGCTCCACCACACAGGGCCCGGCCAGATCGAACAGGCGCTGGGGACTGCCCAGAATCTGCAGACAAAAGGTCAAATGTTACGACATGTAGCTGATGAGGCTGATGCAGAAGACAGTTTCCTCCTTCCATCTGCACCCTTCTTAAAGCACTTTAATAACTTTTAATACCTTTTAGCACCAATGGTGGTCTTACAAATGAACTTCCCTTCCCTATTGACTAAAAACAAGGGATCCTGTCCTTAAGAAGGATGGCATCACCTCATGACATCAGCAGGTGGAACAGAGCTGTCAAAGATACCGCTGTAATCGAGTTCACTCAAACCCATTTTAACGCCCTCATTTTTTTAATCCTGCGATTAACGCTGACCATGTGTCGATCGTGTCGCTAAAGACTTTAGCCATGTCCTTCTAGGCCTCCGGGGGGCAATGTAAGGCCACGTTGAAAATTTGTGTTGAAAAGTGCTAAGTTAGCATTAGCTTAAACTGCTGACTCTGCTCTTAACACAATCGCCCAGAGATTCAAAACGAGATAAAAACTGTTTTGTTTTTTTTTGCCTGAAACTTGACTTTTTCATCCTGAAAATGTGTCACTGGTCAGCGGCCATCTTGTTTTCTGTTTACATAGAACATGGAGTAACATTTTGACATGTCCCCACCAATATTCTGGGAGGACCAAAATGTCCACACCAAATATAACAAAATGTCCCTAAATCCGCCGTCTACTGTTTATTCCTCCGCTGCGTCTCCTCGTCGCTCTCAGAGCAGCAGAGCACGTGACCCGCTCTTCCCTCGCTCTCCCTTTCTCCACGCTGTGATTGGCTGTCTATGCATTGTCTTCGTGCGTACACTTGTTGTGAATCTGACTAGGCATGAAATTCTAGAATTAGCAAGGTTTTGTTTACTTACTGCTGCCTGGGACACACTACAATCTGTCAATTTGTCAAACTACTGAAGCCACTGGCGCTGGGGCCTCTCTGTCCTGCAACACACTTTGCACTTAACTCACTTTCAGGGAGGAACATAAACTCTACTTCAGCATTTATAGAATCCAACTATGGATATATTTCTAAACCAGAGGACATAGCCAATTATTGTAATGATTTTTACAATGATAAAATTCAAAAACAGATATGGGCATTGGGGAGTCTGTGTCCTCATCTCTCATTATAAAAAATGTCAGCATGGAAGATAAACAATACACGTTTGATCTAAAAACTGTTAGTGTGGAAAAGGTCCAAAGCCTTCTCAACGCCTTATCAGAAAATGTGTCCTCTGGGTTGGACAATATAGACGGCAGGTTTCTGAAACTAGCTACTAAATTTGTCTCACAACCCCTGTGCCACATATTTAACAGGTGTCTGGTATGTGGTGTTTTTCCTACACAATGGAAAAGGTCAAAGATAATTCCCATCCCAAAAAATAAAAACTCTTCATTTAACGGAGTGAATAGCAGGCCCAATTATGGAGTCTATAATATGTGAACAGATCCAAAGATATTTTGTTGATAATAACCTGCTCACAAAATGTCAGCACGCCTACAAACCATGTCACTCAACAGCCACAGCTCTGGTCCATATGACTGACAACTGGTACCAGGCGTTGGACAACGGCAGCTTAGTAGGGGCTGTATTTTTAGACTTTAGCGCCGCCTTTGATTTGATCAATCATGATCTGTTAATTGCGAAGTTGAGATGCTATGGGTTATCATCACGATCATTGTTCCTTATAAAAGATTATTTAACTGACCGTACCCAGCGAGTTCTCTATAATGGTTCCTTGTCTAAGAGCTCTGGTGTCCACTGTGGTCTTCCTCAAGGGAGTTGCCTGGGTCCCCTCCTTTTTTCAGTTTATACAAACGATTTACCATACGTATTAGAAAAGTCATCAATTGTTATGTATGCTGATGACTCTACAATGTATTTTTCTAGCCCGAATGTTAAAGAAATTTCAAACATATTGGAAAAAGAGTTGGCTGCTGTTGTCAAGTGGGTGAAAAGTAATAATATGATTCTCAATGTCTCTAAAACCAAATCCATGCTTATTGGAAGTAAACAGCGTCTGCATAATAATTCTCAAATGATGTTGAAAATGGAACATGCCTTAGAGCAGGTTTCACAGATGACTCTCCTGGGAGTCACAGTGGACCACCACCTCTCATGGTCACCTCACATCCACCAGGTCATTAGCAAAATGGGCAAAGCAATAGCTGTGGTCAGAAGGTGCTCTTGCTTTGTCTCTCCTGCAATTATAAAATTGATAGTTCAATCCCTTGTGCTATCTCATCTCGAATATGGTTCCATTATATGGTCTGCTGCAAAATACAAAAACTGATATGGCAAGGCTTCAGGTCATCCAAAATAAGGCCGCCCGTCTAGTACTAAAGTGTCCTTATTTAACTAGTGTGAAAGAAATGCATTACACTTTGTCATGGCCTATGCTCCAAGACAAACTTCAGTACAATCTATTGCTATTCTTAAAGAAAATAATTCTGACTGGTAGGCCAGTGTCTCTATTTGAAAAGATA
>OMNZ01094304.1:8083-19039 GCA_900303255.1 Lesueurigobius sanzi
GGGGGGGGGGGGGGGGGGGGGGGGGGGGGGGGGGGGGGGGGGGGGGGGGGGTGTCTGGAATCTGGATGCGTCCTGTAAGGGATTTGTAATGCAAATGTGATAAATGGCAGCATGTCTGTATAACCTCATTGCTGCCGACTGGTTGATGGTGTCATTATGCCAACCTTCGTGCAGTGTTAAATCTGTGAGCGGCTGATGAAGTTAGTTCTGGTGCGAGCCGTCGACCGCGGCCATAGTGGGAATGATTGTCAGTCCTAATTTAGCCTGACGATTGTTTCTGCGGTCTCCCTCATAAAAGCCTATTGGGCTTCCAAATGACTGCAGGTCTGTACATTACCAAGGCCTATACACTGTGTGTTACATAACTGGCTGTGCTTAGACGGTCACAGAGGCATTGTGCACATTTAGAGAGACAGTAAATATGTGTCCAGTGAATGTGCACAGTCGGCATGATCTTTGTCAACACTATCCATTTTGTTAAAGTTTGTCCAAAATAACTATCTTAAATGAAAGAAACATCTTTACCTTCGGCATCATCATTTTATGAGAATAAATATTCCTTTGCAAGGATAAATATTCCTTTGCAAGGATAAATATTCCTTTGCAAGCAAAATGTATTTAAATGGAAAACTCGTAAGAAAAGAGTTAACGTATTTTCCGGACTATAAGGCGAAAAAATGCATAATGAAGAAGAAAAAAAACTTACAAGTCGCACTGGACTAAAGTCGCATTTTTGGGGGGAAATTAATTTGACAAAATCGGAGACCAAATACAGACATTCCATCTTGAAAAGAAAGCTATAATAACAATAGAATAGAGAACAACAGGCTGAATAGGTGTACGGTATGCTAACGTAACACATTGATGGTTATTCAGCTACACAAAGTAAAAACAATGAACTGAAAAGGTAACGTAACATATTAATTCATATACAAGTCGCACCTGAGTACAAGTCGCAGGACCAGCCAAACTATGAGAAAAAGTGTGACTTATAATCCGGAAAATACGGTATGTTGCTTTAATTTAGTTGCACTGAGAGGGGATTTTACAAACACTTAAATTTGGATGATGCTCCTATCCTAAATCAATAAATCTAAATCAAAGCATTTAATCATATTTGACACTCCCTCTTGGTCAGTAGATGTAGATATATGTCCAGTCCGATAGATGTGATGTTTTATTCAAAGCAGTATATTATGTGCTGAATGTTATTGACCTTCCTGGGTCTGCTAAAGAACGTCCCTGTGCTTCCTTTTTTACTTTCAAATTCACCCAATTCACATCCTTTTCTAAGTGGAGGACAGTTTTGATGTTATGTTAAAATACAGATACTTTCGTTTAATCCGTTTAGTCGACATTCAAAGTAGTAATGACGCTCAAAAAGGGCAAAGACATAGATTAAACTCAGCCTAAATGTGTTTTTAATAAAGGCTGCTCGTTGGTACTCAATAAAGTCAATGAGTGCGAGCAGACAGCCGTGAGACTTTAGAGGGAAATGAGCGTGTTTATCCCGGAGCCAAGTTGAGCCAAATAAACTGATGCTGCCACACCTTCAGTCTGCATCAGCTGCGTCTCTTAAGTTAATTTGTAAAACATGGACGTATCGAGGGAGGAACACGAGTACGGCTGGGTATTGTGTAGCACTAGGGGTGGGTGATATTAAGAAAAATCAAGATCTCGATATTTTGGGGGACTTTCTCGATAACGATAATCAAGCGATAGTTTTGCAAAAATGTGCTGACAAACTTAATCTTAATTTTGATCTTTGTGTCATCAAAAAAATAATTGTCTTTAATAAATCACAAAAGTGTTAATTATTGATTTCTTGACATACGCAATATTGTAAATTTGCATATCTTACAACAACAATTTCGATATTATCTTGTAGACGATATATTGGCCACCTTTCTGTATCACTAGGTTATTAAGGGGTTACTTTACTTAATGAACATTATTATTCTATTTATGGTTCTGTCCACTGAGTGAATAATGCAGCTTGAGCATAGGTATCAAAAAGTATTGTCTCTCTTAGACCTTGTATAGTTTTACCTACAGTGGAAAAAACATCCACACAGAGTACACTCACCACTTTTTATTTCTTTCATCACTGACTGAACACTCAACGCTGAGCCGTGATTGGTGGGATCTGATTGGCTGAAGGTGAAGAGGACAGGTCTGGTGTGTGTGTCCGCGTGTTTTGCTCGTCAGCGCTGGCTGCAGTGTTACTATGGCCCTTTGAAGGGCTCTTAGCAGCGCGCCAAGTGTCATCACATGGTTATGGGACAGTAGGGCCCCCTCGCCTGCCTATTACTTTGTTTATTATACAGAGCATGTTTGTGTAAATAGCCTCTTCAAATCCACATGATTATTCTGTAAATTACATATCAAAACAGTTTGCCTTGTGTTGAAAAGAACAACACAATGCACATGTGGATTGTATATTAAGGACATTGTATGTTCTAGATTTTTTCATTTTTCATT
The DNA here is from genome assembly GCA_900303255.1 of Lesueurigobius sanzi. Lineage (NCBI taxonomy): Eukaryota > Metazoa > Chordata > Actinopteri > Gobiiformes > Gobiidae > Lesueurigobius > Lesueurigobius sanzi. The sequence goes on from OMNZ01094304.1 coordinate 10,565, forward strand.
TTACTCTTATTCACTACTGGCTCCAGGTTGTAATCGTTTAGCCTTTTCTCAATCTTATATTATGATCCTTTATTTTTAGCTGTAATGTTTTTGCTTGCTTTCATTCTTCTTCTCAGCTCACTGCCATACATGATCTATCTCTATAGCTCAGACCTTGATGTTGTTGGAGCAAGCGGGTCATGTGACTGGGAAGCGCTCCCTTGGTGCCCCTGACTGGGCGATGGGAGTGAGCGAGGGTGACCTTGGTGCAGTGTTGTGATTATGGTAATGGCTTGGCTCCATGTCCCACCCGACGTGAACCCTCGCTGGGTGACACTGAGCCCACTTCCCCTCCTGCAGCAACCCCCCACAGCTCCACTCACAACAAACATCATCAATATTCACTTGGTAATGTGGCCGCGTACAAGCTCTACCATTTCTGTGAGGGAGCAGCAAGGCATTATGGGTAGGAACACAAAGTGCTGATATAAGATCTATTCTATGGGAAGGGTGTGCAGCAAGGTAACTACTGTGCAAGTATTTTTTACTCAGTCTGAGACCATGAGTCGGTATCAGTGCTCACAAATGTATTGAAAATAGTCTTGTGGATGTTTTTAAGTACATGATAAATTATTTCATTAGTTTGTTGGCTTTATTTCTTTATTATCAATTCTACCACCTACAGAGATTTGACATAGTCTTACTCTCAAAGTCTTACTATTGTGCAAAAAACAATAGTTAACACTATATAGAGAGCAATAACCAAACATTTATGAGACTTGTAGACATCATTCATTCATGCCATACTCAGTGGTCATTCTGCGCCATCGGCCCCTCCATCCACCACCAACCATTCACTCTCACTCCAGGAGGAAACGTACGCAGACATGGAGAGTACATGCCAACTCCACACAAATGCCTCATACGCTCTGTGGAACCTGGGACCTTGTTACTGTGAAGCACGAGCGGTCGAGCACTAATACAAAATATTAAAATACTTTATTGTCAGGGTAAATATCCAGACTTCCAAAACTTCACAGCTATAATCTTGCTATGGAACAGTGATTGCAGCTTATATTCTACCTTCTTCTGTGGGTGGTTTCAAGGTTTTTCTTGATTTGAAAGTAGCACACCCTGTACCAAACCTTTGTGAGAATGGGGATTTCATGGCCATTTTCATGTGAGTGTTTGAAGAATTTGAGTAATTTCAGCCCAAGGTCAGACATTATGTCTTTGTCTGAAAAGCGTTGTGAGTGATAAGCGTCGCATTTGTGATGAGAATGAAGAATTTTGTTTCACCGTTTTTGTTTGGGCGTCAACCTACCGAACCTTCAGATCGAATATTTGCATTTCAGCATTTTGCCTCTTTTGTCTTTCTCATTTTAGGCACATTTTGCCCACACACTCACTGAATCTGATAACATTACTGCGCCGCTGAAGGTTGCTGCTGAGCTGAGCCGCTCCACTCGGCTGCTCTCAGGATGTGACTAGTGAAGACTATTGATTTTTGTCATGCCCCCTGTGCTCCTGGGCTACATAAATTTTATCATATTTTTCCCTCTGCGCCAAGTGCCGACAGGCCGGACTTCATTTAAACCTGGAGACCAAGGTTAAGGTGTGCTTAGTGAGTCGTCTCTATAGGCCTGCTGTGTTAACTCAACTTCTGGGGTATTTTTCAAGCGCATTGGACTATGACACCAGGTGGAAAAGAAGATGATGCTCATATATAAAGGCTGTAACTTTCTGTATCCTGGAATTTACCACAGACCTAAATTTAGACACTTTATTTTACACCACCCTTCATACATTGTACCTAAAATTTAGTAGAATGTAATGTGCTATGTAACAATCTGTAATAACTTGTACCTAAGTAGTACATAATGTACATACTAGAGCTTGGACAATACACCTTTGTGGTGATCACGATACTTGGAATATTGTGATACAGTCAAGTATTGTGAGCATTTTGAAAAGAAAAAAATCAATCCAAAAGTGATACACCAAAAGCCATCTGACAGGACGGTGTTGAGATTGAAAAGTGCATGAACACAACAAAATGTAGCTTTAACACTGTGCTGAGTAACTATTCCTGAAATAATAATAAAATAGTGCAAGATAAAAATGCCTCCAACACTTAACAGCACATAAACCGAGATCTAGGCTATTGCAAATATCTTTTAGAGCAGCCGGCACTGCACAGCTGTTGAACACTTTTAAAATGTTAATCTATTGATACTCTGAAGTATTGATACTTGGTATTACAACAAAAAGTCATTGTGCAATATATTGTCCAAGTTCATACACAATGGAATATAGTAGTTTGGAGGTACATAACATGTACTAACTATTATGTAGGTACACAATGCAATACATAATGTTCATGTGCATAATCTTATTACATGACCTCTAAACTACTAATACACATTATTCAATTGTTTAAGTACTGCATATTACAGATTGTTACTTAGCACATTACATTGTACTAAATTTGGTAGTTACAATGCATCAAGGGTAGAGGCCGACTGATGTGGGTTTTTCTAAGGCCAATGCCTATATTTTGGGGTTTTGGTTGGCGGCTGCTGATAAGCGCCACCAATATTTTTGGCTGATATTGAAGCCGATTAAGCTGTGTTGGGGCCATAGGGCTGATTTAATCAGGACTTTCATGTTTAGTCCACACACAATTGCCTTAAACTATTGTTTGTTTTATTTATTTATTGTTTGTAATAATAATTTGTGAACCTATTGTATATTACAGTATTGCACCAAGTTGTAGGTCTATTTATAGCCCTATATTTATAAACAAAGTATTTACTTTTAAATTAGAAGGTATTGTTGGGTAAAATTAAGGCTAACATTTTACATTAAAACATGAAAAACATAAATAATAGTTTCATAATTCTAAGCTCCTTTAAAAAAAAACGGCAAAGCAGCAGATATTGTTTTTATCTTTATGTTTCTACAGGCCTTTCTAATATACTATGTCATGTAGGATGTGCAGTGCAGTCCAAATCTAAAAATAAGGCCGATATTTTCTTTTTTTTTTTTTTATATATATGTTCCTGAATGTACGGTCATGAATCTGCGGCGGCTTCGATCTGCAGGTTTACCACCGATTTACCACTGCGTATTGAGGAACATATATATTTTTTTTTTTTTCGGTCGGCCTCTAATCAAGGACAGTCCAAATTGAACTTTAACATTAGTTAATGTCTGGTAAACAGTTAGGGCTGGGCTAAAAATTGATTTGCCGAATTTGTAATTTGTACAGTGCATTCGTATTCAACCCCCTTCACCTTTTCCACATTTTGTTATGTTACAGCCTTATTCCAAAATCTATTAAATTATTGTTTGTTTTTTTCAATCTACACACAATACTTAATGACAATTGGAATTTTTTTGCCATTTTATTAAAAATAAAAAAGGGAACTATCACATCTACATAAGTATTCACAGCTTTTACTTTGACACTCAATACTGAGCTCAGATTCATCCAGTTTCCACTGATCATCATTGAGATGTTTCAACAACTTGCCTGGAGTCCAGCTGTGGTCAATTCAACTGATTGCTTTTGATTTGGAAAGGCCCACACCTGTGTACAAGGTCCCACAGCTGACAGTGATGTCAGAGCACAAACCAAGCCATGAAGTCAAAGGACCTGTCTGTAGACCTCTGAGACAGGATTGTATCGAGGCACAGATCTGGGGAAGGGCACAGAAAAGTTGTTGCAGTATTGAAGGTCCTGAAGAGCACTTGGCCTCTATTATTTGTAAATGGAAGAAGTTCAGAACCACCAGGACTCCTCTTAGAGCTTGCTGCCCGTCCAAACTGAGCAATTGGGCGAGAGGGCCTTCGTCAGGGAGGTGACGAAGAACCCAATAGTCACTCTGACAGAGCTCCAGCGTTACTCTGAGGTAATGAGAGAACCTTCCAGAAGGACAACCATCTCTGCAGCGCTCTACCATAGAGGCCCTTCTCCAGATCTGGGCCTCGATACAATCCTGTCTCAGAGGTCTACAGACAATTTCTTTTGACTTCATGGGTTGGTTTGTGCTCTGACATTACTGTCAGCTGTGGGTCCTTATACACAGGTGTGAGCCTTTCCAAATCGAATACAATCAGTTGAATTGACCACAGCTGGACTCCAGTCAAGTTTTAGAAAAATCTCAGTGATGATCAGTGGAAACAGGATGAATCTGAGCTCAGTATTAAGTGTCAAGGTAAAGGCTGTGAATACTTACTTTTTTATTTTTAATAAAATGGGATAAATTCTAAACATTTTTCACTTTGTCATTATTAAGTATTGTGTGTAGACTGATTATTTAAATAAAACAATACATTTTGGAATAAGGCTGTAACATAACAAAATGTAGAAAAAGAGTTGAATACTTTCCGAATGCAATGTATATTATACTGTTTATGTTCTGCAAATTCAAGTTTTTTGCGCCCACAGTTCTGAGGCATTTTTAGTGTTCCATTCTACCGTTCCTTGTGGGTTTTCGTAACCCCCTGACCCCTGTAACACAGTCATGAACAACATGGCTGCGACAGTGTAACCGAGGACTCTTTCCAAAGAACAGCAGAGTTAATTCAAGCATTTGGAACCAAGTCGGTTTTGATGCATCAGAACAGAAGACAAGTACAACCTTTTATTGTCAAAAGTATCATCATTATTATTGTGCTTTTGACAATATATGTGATGTCTGCCGTCATTTTTAAGTGCATTGGGGAAAAAAAGTGTAAACGAAACTCAAACAGTCTGAGAATCACCCAGTTCTATAATAGAATATAGTAGAATTTTCCCCAATAGAAAAGAAATGTATACAGCACAATATTAGATTACAACAAAATAATGACGTCTGAAAACTTTCTAAACCCACCAAGTGCTGCTTTAACGCAAAGGAAGCTTCATAATTAGAATAAGCGAGTCTAGTTTAGGACATTTTGACTTTCTAGCATGAAGTTTGGTGTATGTTGCAGCTGTAATTGCTTGTTTATGGTGTGCACTTATTACTTTGACCCTGTGTGGGGCAATTAAGAGGAAATTGACTGGTACATGATCATATTAAAACGCCCACTGTAAAAAGAGCGTGCCGTTTAAAGTGAACAAAGTTGATGTTTTGAATGTCTCGACCTACTTGTAAATGCGCCGTGTTGTTGTTCTTTGCTATTTGTAGACATGAGAGGCCTGTGATGTTGCCGTCTCTGGGGTTCCTTGAAATTGTTTGATGAGCTCCGAGAGAGTAAGGTGTGTGGTCTGTTGAGCCTCAGAAGGCGCTGACAGTTCGAATGCCTCGGCTCTGCGTGACACTGAAGATGAAGAAACACATGCGATTCCCTTTTCCCGAAGCATCCAAGAGGTTTGCGCTGACAAGTCTTCGTGTTGAACCAAAAGATTTATAGGCGATAAAGATGGCTGTACAGAATTGAAAAAAAATGATTGGTAGGATTTGTGTTTTGCCGAGTCTTGCAGGTGTAAATGGCTACATGGTTCATCAGTTTGACAGCTCTATTATGCTCAAATGAGCTTTTCAAATGGACACCGGTTTGTTAAGCTACATTTGAAACGGTGGATTTAAGGACAGTGACAGATGCTGTTACTTCCAAATATAGTTTTCAGTACTTTACTTTAGTGGAGAGTGGGCTCCCTCATAAAACAGACCTAACTGAGTTTTCTCTGTCATATAACAAACTTGATTTGGTCATTGCATTTGCCAGCTGCTGGTTGGTTGCAAGTTGATATTGAGTGCAATTATCCCATCTATCTGGGTGAAGGCCACAGTTTATTTATTTACAGAACCGTCTTAAATGAGGAGAGCTCTGAAGCTGCATGCTTAAGTATCTATATGTGTGGGGGCTCAACCACTAGGCCAGGGGTGTCCAAACTTTTTTCATTGAGGGCTGCATATTGAATTGTATACGGCATGGAGGGCCACAAAATGGTGGCCAGTTCAGTCAAACATTCAACTGGGTTGATTCAAAAGAGGTTTAAACCTTACCCACTCCTTTATTTAGTCTGGAACCTTAATGCAATCTCTGTCTCACAATAAAATGTTTTTTAGGTTTTAACTGTGGAGAAATGTTAAATTTGCAGAAAAAATATCATCTCTGGCGATTTGTGCCAATTCAACAAGAAGCTTGAGGGCCACCAAAAATTGGTCTGAGGGCCGCATTTGGCCCCCGGGCCGCACTTTGGGCTCCCTTGCTCTAGGATATCAAGTTATTTTAAAGGTTTTTAGAGAGCATTTTCCATCGTCATAGTACAACCAAAATCCTATTCCAACTGAGATTTGTACAAGCTCACATCGCAAACTTAACAATTTATGAACATCTGTTTGCTTTAGACTAGAGGCCGTCTGGTTGTCAGAATCTCTAATTGGGCATGAGTGGATTGAATATTGTAGTTCAATGTTTATCTTGGGTGTGGACTCTGATAGATGATTATACATTATCCTGGTCTCTTCGTTCAACTCATGAGTGTCAACTTCAAAGACAAGCAAGCAAATGAATATTGAATAACATTTGTGTTTTAGGGACAACCTCAAACATTGTTTAGCATAATTTAAAGTGATATCTATTTTGGGCCTGCATTTATATTTTTTCTAAAGTCCCTCTCTTTGCTGATCTCGGCAACAAATCAGACTTGCAGGAGGAGGTTATTTACTTTTAAAATTTCTCTTCATTTCTCTTCATTTCAGTTTACAGACTTCTAATTTAATCCTACATTTTGCTCTGCCTCTTTCGGCCCTACTCTGTGGTTCTCAAACGAACATTTTTCAATATTTTTTCTGTTGAAAACACAACCTGAGTAATTTTAATTGTGGTTTTGATCATGATTTCAGCTTAATAGGTTAAGGTTAAGGTGAAATTTATTGTCCCCGTTGGGAAATTTGTCCTCTGCATTTGATCCATCCTTCGATGCCGCTGGGGCAATCTGTCAGGAGCAGTGGGTGACTACAGTGCAGAGCCCGGGGACCCATCTCCAGATGTGAAGCCAGGTTCATGGTCAGAATCACCTGGCTGGAGGATTTAACCTAATGGGTTATAGGTTAACGACCATTTTAAATGAAATTGAATAGTCTTATAAAAATGTAACCTTGTATACTACTTTGACAAAAGTTTTTCCATGTTGCACTGTCAGTCACGTTATGCAGCATCACTGTGCCAACTCATACTCCGAGTATCTGTCTCCTACTGCTTCAATTAGCCTGCAGCGACTATCATCTGTGCTCGGTAAATAAATCTGATCGGGCATTTCCCAGTTTATTAGCCGAGCGCAGTCCTGGGACTGCTGACTGCAGCATATCTCTGGGGAGGGACATGACTGAGTGCATAACAGAGCAGTCTGAAGCATGTGGATACTATACAGCGATACTCTCCTGCTAGTGTCTTGAGTTTTACTGTATTGACAAAAAAGAGCTGCTTTTCTGCACATGCCTGTGGTGCAGTGCCAAATCCACTGCTCTGCTTTTCAGACTGGATCACCTGAATGAACGAACACTGTTGTCCTATAATTGTCCTCTCCCCAGTCCGTTATGGTCCGGAGAGGCAACAAACGCAGCTCAGTGCATGTTAATGTCCCTGATGTGAACCTCTTTACCCATTCATAATGAGCCTGCTGTGGCTGTTAATCATGTTATTGTGGGCCTTATTGCCTTGTAAGGAAGCTACTTCTGGGCTAAGCCTCTGGACAGTAATGGCTCTGCTCTCGTTAGGAATCAACAACACCAGCAATTTGGGCAAGGTGCATGTGAATGTACACAAGCAACTGGCCATTGGAAATTCAACAAAAGCCTTATTTTTTAACTTAACAACTGAGTGTGTTTGGAAGGCTTTAGGAGGAAGAGTGGGTAAAGATGTCAAAGTGTCACAACATGGAAAATGCCAGCACAGAGCCTGGGCCATTGTCCCCACTATTTGATCATATGCCACTTGGAAATAGCTGTTTTTCTTTTCAAACCAGATCTTTTTTATGCATTTTAACTTTATTATGAAAAAGGCATCGTATTCTGAATCATAGTAAACAACAATTATTCCTCATCATTAAAGCCTCTTTTCATAGAATAATACATTGCAGTTATTGTAATAACAGTTATTATAATCCACAACACAGCTGCTCCCCCATTGAGAAAGTTTGTCAGACTGAGCTCAGAGACAGTCGTTCGATCCACGCGGTCGACCTCCAGAGGAGAGTGCAGGGTTCCAAGATGTAGAACCACATTTGGACAACAGTCATTTTCTTATAAAGCCATGAGCCTCTGTAACACTCTTCCAAATGAAATAATCTCATGTACAAATTATAGTGTGTTTAAACGCCTGACAAAAAAATGGTTATTGTCACAACAAACCTGTCTGCACTGAGTGACTGAGATATTGTATGAATAGTTTAGTGAATGTTTGTGAGTTTCCTGAAGTGGGACTGATTTTAAAGATGTGATTGAAATAATGATTGTTTCCATATGTATGAACTTTTATAGTTTTATGTATTTTTGTACA
>OMNZ01094305.1:0-11905 GCA_900303255.1 Lesueurigobius sanzi
GAGAATATCAATCAGGAAGTAGTGTCTTATCACAAAATGAGACCAGGCATCGCAGTGTGATTATAGCTTAGTCACAGCGCATTGGTTTTCCGCACCGGCGGCCCCGGGTTCAAGTCCCGGTTGGTGCATCATTTTTCATGTACCAACAAAATTGTGAATATTATTACATTTTGAGTTGAAATTTAGATTTTTAATAGCAAATGTTCTTATTTGGTTATAACAAGCGTCTGGAAGGGCACATTTCATGCTTCCCGTAGTTTTAATGACTTTGTATTGAAGTTTACATTACTGTGTGCTGCGCCACAGAGGCCTAGGGAGGAAATGCACCGCACGCCACTGGATTTTACCCAATCACTAGCCTGGCCTTAGCCATCCATATTATCATTTCCTGCATATGCTTGACGTCACCTACAACACCCGCCTCCCCCGCTCGCTGAATGGTCCGGAGAAATTCAACCGATGTATCGCAGCCACTGAGATCAGACCCAGACTGTAACATGTAGGAAATGATAACTGACCAGAGTTTACGGATGGCTAAGGCCAGGCTAGTCGAACATCAGTGTTCAGTGTAAAATGTAATATATTGAATCATAATTTTAGTCAAAGCTGCTGACTAAAACTAAATTAAATGAGGCTAAAAAATATGAACTCATAAAAAAAAACGGACTAAAAACATGTGAACTTTAGCGACACAATGAAAAAGCCTCATATCATTTAGATTCATGGCCAAAGGTCTGTGCTTTGTCCATGTCAGAGAACCTCCATAAGCAAAGAATATTATTATAATATATTTGAATATATTAATACAGTATAAATGTAAAGTTATCGTTGACATTATTTTTATGGAATTTTGGCGACTAATATATGACTAAAACGAAACTACATTTTTGTCAAAAGAATAAGACTAAAAATTGGGGACAAAATTAACTCTGCCTGGACTAATTAAACTACAGTATATATGCAGGGTGGTCATTTTAATGGCCAAATAGTATATTTTTTAATGCCACAAATTCTGATATTCAAAAGCAAATTGGACAACACAAGCAACTTTTGACCAAAAAAGTATGTGCGATATCAGCCAAAACTGCAGTTGAATGCGTTTTGGACAATATTTTTTTGCACTTTAGAAGAACCTCTATGCAATAAAAGTATCTGAGCAATGCCATTATTTCATAACAGTTTGAACCTTTGAACTTTTACGTTACGATTTTCTCCTCTGCGTTTCTCCTCCCAGTGCGGCTGGCGCTGTGGAAGAAGGCGGTGATCGGCGGCTTCTGTCTGCTGGCCCTGTCCGTCCTGGTGGTGGTGTGTGTGCTCTGCTTCAAATCCCACAGAGGTAGACAGACCTACAGCCCTCCGACCGCGCCCTCTTAGGCCTCACTATGTACGAACCTGCCCTCAACTCTCTCCTCCCACTCTCTCTCCGTCTCTGTGTCTTATTGTAGGTAAAAGGGAAGGAGCGTCTGAGCTGTCCGTGTGAGTTGGATCAGTATTTGTCTGTGAATGTTCTAGGATAGTGTTTCGCTTTGCATTGGCGGAAAGAAAGACGTGAGGACTTTGTGGGTTGTAGGATTTGGAAGTCAGACTGGTGGTTTGTGGCATGTTTTAGACTAAAGAGCTGCAGGATTAATCGCCTTTTAATAATAAAATAAATACATTTTTGTAATCGGATTGAGAAATTTGCGAAATGGGTTGCGTTCATGTTACAGAATTTTATTTGTTTGAGCAGGTGCCAATACAACTCTATGGGAGAGAAACAGTTTTTGAAAGAAATTTCCAAAAAGAAAATGTCCAAATGTTTTCCCTCATCATTATTTGATACTGATTGGATTTACAAACCTGCCATATTATTCTTATGGCTGAAAGTCCTTTCTACTGGCCAACATCATGCATATCTTTTTGAATAGGAATAACACCTTTTGACACCTTTATGAGAAAATAATTAGACAATAGTTCATAAGTGCGAGAAGAGAAGGCACTGGACATTGTGGACAATTTTAAACTATAGGCTCTTTACATTGTTGTGATGTCACGTGAACGCAACCTATTGTTTATGCTTGTGAAGGCTCTCAGTCGTCCGGGAAGTCCTCATGGCAGCAGTGTGTCTTGAATGGTCGACTGGACTGAGTTGATTGAGTTGAGGACGTTCCGCTTCATTCTGCAGAAGCCTCTTCCTCGCTCTCGTAAAGACACAAGTTAGAGGTCTTTAAGGGAGCAGCAGTCTTTTGTTGAAGGTGCATTGTAGAACTTTTTATGCAAAAAACAAAAACCTTGATGAGTGTGGATTTTTCTTTGGGAACAGGAACATTCAAATCTGTTTTACACTTTTCTTCCCAGAGAACCAGCCTTTTTGTTGTTGCCTTGATGAGTGTGTAGTTGACCTTTTAGCGGCTCAGTGACTGTATGGGTGGTTGGCATGGCTTCTTCTTTACGTTTCATCAGCCTTTATGAGACTCCAGGATCTATTTTTTTAGGGTCACTGGTAGGTTTTCACTGCATGGTTCAATCAGCAGAGAAAACCTACCAGTCACCCAAAATCAGTGATCCTGGAGCGTCATAAAGGCCATTGATGCAAAGGTACCATGCAAACCACCAATACAGCCACTGGGTCACTAAGGTCAACGTACTAATGTCAAGGTTTTTTTTCCACGCATAAAAAGTTCCTCAATGCACCTTAAGGCAAATGGGACATCCCACCCTTCTGTCTGTCTTCTGTCTATCATTTGTCACACTTTCTGCCCATAAAAGCTAAGGAGCAGCTTCTGTAGATAGAAGTTAAACATTCTCATCTCAATCAACAGTCCAGTTGATGTTTCAAGACACTCTGTGCTGCAATTGTTTACATCAGTAATTCCCAAAGTCCCGGACTTAACCTTTGACCCGTTGTAAAAGAGAATTAATTCTCAAAACGTCGGTCATCTAAGTGCTAAACCGTGGATTTTCCTGGATGACTGAGATTGTTTTAATTAAATACAAACCACCATTTGTTGCTGCTAGTATAGAGTCTGTATAATAGGACTTTTTTTGTTGCACCGTTTCATTTGTGATTATTCTTTATAGAAAGCCTGCGCGCCCTAATTCAGACGAGACTTTAACAGTGAATCTAACCCACATCACTGAGGTTTATGACACGCCCACAGGTAGCACCTTTTACTGTTTACTCTCATTCACATCAATCTGTTGTTTTCTAACACGCATGCGAGGAACATCTCACAAACCCAGTTTGACAAAAGTTTGGACACAATATGTGTATAATATTGAATAATGCAGTACTAAAGTAGTGATGTCATTAATATTTCTTAATAATAGGCTTTAAATAAACAGCCTGCCATCTGTTGAAATGGGAAAAATAATAACCTTTTTCAAAATGTAATCACTCTTTTAGAATTTGGTGTCAACATAACTCTTCTCAAAGCATCGGTACAAAAGTAACAATACAACAAAGTAAATGTCTAACAAACCAGGTTTAGGCAAAGGAAGGTCCCGGGTTTGATTCCTGAACCAGGGGGGCCTTTTGTTTTGCATTATGTTCCTGTGCCTTGATGGGTTTCCTTTCTGTGCTCTGATAAGATAAGATAGTTCTTTATTGATCTCACAATGGAGAAATGGGGGGGGGGTGCAAAAAGTCAGGAAATGTGCCATCAAGGAGAAAAAAGGTTTGCAAACAGTAGTAATAATACTGGAATAGGATAATAAACTAAATTTTAAAAGCTAATACTGATAAAATCTCTTAGCATCTATGAATAAAACTATAACTTTATTAGAAAAACATCTCTTATGGCTTCAAACCACTGAAAACAGGTTCAATACGAGCGATCGCAATGTCGTCACAGCTTTGGTTGGCAACTTGAATCAACCTAGTAAACAATGATAGTTCTATGATACGCAAAAGTTCACAAACAAAGCTATGCTTCCCCTAGCTCTGTAACAGATCTGTGACTCAAACAAGCAGTGCTGCACACCTTTATACATCAGCTGTTTGCCCACTATTTATTCATTTATTATTTATTTGTGTAATATAGGGAGAGTGTATATTAATGAACACTGCAATATTTACAGTGTAAATATACCAGATGCTAGTCTCCATCTGTTGTCCCTGCAGGTGACAAGGTACAAAATACAATAGGCAACAGCAATAGCAACAACTGAATACTTAAAGAGTTCCCAGGCCTGGTTTTCCTTTAGCCACAGAGTTAGGTGGGATTTAAAAGTGGCTAGAGTCGGAGTCTCTCTTATTGATGTTATTACTATTCCCCAAAACATCCAGTAAAAATCATCATCAACCCAAATAAAAAAATGTTTTAATTCGATTCCAACGTTTCTTGAATTGGGTTTGTTCAGAAACATCATTTTTACCTCGTCTTTCCAAACAATAGCCTCACTAAATTAACTGATTTGAATTGTCTTTTGCATGGCCTTGTGTTGTCTGTGTGTGGCGTAGCTTCAGTGGCACTAAACTCGTCGAAGTGTAGTAGTCTGTAGATGGTAGTATTCGTGATCTGTTTGTGGACGTCGAGTTGATACCGAGGTTCTTAGACGGCTCTGTTGTGATCTCGTTGCAGACGCAGTGCCAGGCTATGAAGGCATAGAGGGGAGAGTGGCCAATGGGACCAGAGCTAACGCCTGCGACAGGAGCGGCTACTGTGCCTCTGCCGCAGTGTAGAGGCGGTTCACAATTGGAGATTTTGAAGTTTAAAACGCGTGAACAATCTTGGACATGTGACTGAAATCTGAAATGAGGAGGATCCTAGAGAGACTGGACTCTTTTTTTTGGGGAGGGGGGGGGATTTGGATAATCTCAGGATTGGACTGCTAAAGAGAGGCTTGTCGTAAAATTGCTCCCTCTCCCCTCTGCTAGCATCTTTATGTACACGCACACACTTCTTTTGACTTTGATGGTCTTTTTCTGGCTTTGCACATGTCCGTCTCTGCTCTGTCTAAAGTATGTTTCGAATTTTGCCTCTTTGATTGTGGTTAGGGGTGGGCAATAAGGTTAAATATCTGTTCTTCTTGGTGGCATGGCAGGTGACTGGTTTCTGCTTTTATCCTCCATAGAACCTACAGTATGTCCCCAAAGATGATTTTGAGAATTATTATCACACAAATCGGAGATCATTTAGTTGTAAAATAGTGTCAAATCCTTTAAGGTTAGGTCCAACATCACGATCACGCACTTTAAAAAAAATATATATTGTCACCACTTTTGGGAACCTTTATGAGAAAATAATTTCAATCTAGACAGACAAAAGCAATAGTTAGAAAGATTTATTGTATTTTGGCAATCAGAACCCGACAGTAGACATTGGTATATGAATTAAAGAAGTATGGATGGGTTGGTTAGCGTTAGGGATGTCTTCCTCCAGAGCCTGGACACGGGTGGTGGTTTGAGAGATGGGTGAAGGATATAGCAGGTAGAGTATGGAAGATTTTTTGTGTCGTCACATTGTGAATTTTTAATGTCTTTGAATTTTTTTAACACTGAAAAAAAAAAAATGTGGTCTCCAAACTTCAGTCACTAAATTTTCAGTCCAGTGTTTTACATTCAAAATGAAAATTTCACCTTTTAAATATTCGCTAAATCTAAATTCAGAGTGTAAAAAAAAAATTAAATAGAAAAAAATGTGATGTAAAAAAATCAAACTCTTAAATTCAACAGCAGAAAGTATGAAATTCGCAGTGAAAAAAATCACAGTAAACTTCCTGGACATCAAGACCTGAGTAATCGATCCTGGAGACTGAAAAGGAGAAACACAATATGTTTCCTATTGGCCGATGTCTTTTGGGGGCGGGATTAACAAATGAGAAAGACTTCAAAAAGAGTCACACACAGCGTCGGCTTCATGGGCGTCAGGTTTACATTCAAAATGAAAATGGTGACACGCGTCAAGTGGCACCAAGAGACTGGGCGCGATTGGAGCTTTTCTCTTGCGTTTGATGCGCATCATTTGGCTTCGGCGTCAAAAATCCTTGACGCCTTGAAGCCTACCAATTAGAGAGGCTGTTGAGAGAATCCAGGAAGAAGCAGGGAAGAAGGGAGAGGCAGCTTCGGCGCAATTCCCTCCTCATAACATAATATTTCCAATGTTTACATACTGTCTATGGTCTCACATGAATCATACCACCATTTTAACGCACTGCCCTGATTTTAAAGAAATAAATCGCTGGCTGACTGGCCACTGTGTGCATGCTCTGCCGCCGGCATCCCCCGCCCCCTCCTCTCAGCAGAGGAATGGAACAGAGCAGGGAGAAAGAGCAGAGGATAGGGATAGCCACAGAGGAGAAACAGATATGCCACAAAAAAAGCCTATTTTTCGTGACATACTGTAGCTACGCATTTCTGTTTGGAAAATCGTGCAATGTATACGCAGGGCACCACTATGAGAACCATGGGGAAGCAATCTATCCTCACTGACGCGCGTCACAGGCTTCATCTCTCTAGTGACACAAAAGTGACAAGCATCAACTTCAAAATAAACAAGCGGCAAAAAACAGGCGTCAAGTGCGTTTAGACGCGTTTGGTCTGAACGAGTCAAATCTGAACATTTTGATTGGTCCTTGTACAGTTTCCTGTTGAACCAGTGGTTGGTTTGACTCTGGATCGATTGCTCAGGTCTTGATGTCCAGGAACTTTCCTGCATTTTTTTTCACTGCAAATTTCTTCTGTTGATTTTTTTTTACATTGAATATTTTATGGCCAAATTTTTCTATTAGATTTTTTTTTTTACTTTGAATTTTACACTATGAATTTAGTTGTATTTGATGTGTTGAAAAATAATAAAGTGAATATTTAAAAGGTGAAATTTTCATTTCAAATGTAAAAGACTGAGCTGAAAATTTAGTGACTGAAGTTTGGAGACAAAAAAAAATCAAAGATGTTTTTTTCAGTGTAAAAAAAAATCCAAAGCGTACAATTCAAAGAAATTTCAAATTCACAATAGTGGAGCCCAGGATGATGGGGTGGAGGTGGGTCGCGGCACAACTGGGAAGCGGACGAGGCATGAATGCTGGAGGTTTAAAAGCCGGACCGAGGGCGATGTTTGGCTGCAACGAAAGTGTGGCTCTTGTGCTGATGATGGAGGTGTGACCCTCGCAGACACCGCCATTGTCTGGAGGCAGGTGACGCTGTAATTAGTCTTCCAGGTTGAATTTACACCTGGGCTTCATTAGACCTTAGTTCATATGTGCTGAGAGAGAGAAGACATTGAAGTTTGTGATGGTTATTGGTTCATGTGGATTAGCCAAGGAATTACAGAGAAATTAGCAATAAAATAAAAGTAAAAGACAACTACTGTAGTTACTGCCATGGCATTTTCAGCTTCCCTCCATCTCGATTTTAAAATAGCCAGGGGTCTCCAACCTTTTTACCCTGTGACCTACTTTTGCATAACAAAAATGGCAGTGAGCTACTTATGCTTCAAAGAAACACGTGTGATGATAATTAACACAACAAAAGAAAATTGCCTGGAAGAGAAAGACCTGTGTATGGTTTGGCGGATGGGTCAAATTTCACTATGGGGAACAATAAGTTACACCCTAAAACATTACCAAATCACACCTCACTGTGATTGGTCAAATTCGCCTGTCATTCACTCGGGGGCTGACCAACAGGAGGAAGTGAGTGTGAAGAAGTAGATGCCATGTGTCTGTGTAAAGAGCCATGAATAAAACAACATACTGTATGTACTGTATTTCCCCAGATTGTGTCACATTGATGTTATATTGTTATATTGCCCACCTCTAACTGAGAACAGATGTGTTATGTCCTGTTTCATTGAAGTGTATTTTGTAATGCGAGTCTTATTATGTGTTGTATTAATTAAATTAGGTAATAGTCATTTATTTATTTCCATTGTTTCCACTCTGGTTCTCTAATTCTTACACTGCCCGGACAAAGAAAGTCGACATGAGGATTTGGAGTTTCCGGAGTTGCTCTGATCCCAATGCATCCAAATGTTTGGGCACTATTTTGGCAACTTTCAGTGTATTTTAAGAATTTCTTGGCGAAACCAGACCGCCACAGTGTATGGACATTTGCTCAACGAATGTATTGTGGTTACAGTTGATTGTCTGGAGCCCAGTGTTAGTTTATGTATATATATTTTTTTATCCACAGGAAGTGTTTGTATATACTTTGCTTGATCCCACAAAACAGATGCACTTAGAATAAAGATTTTAGTTTTTACATTGGTTATTGCGTTTTATTTATTACGTCGAGACACTGCAGGCGAAAAGGAAAAAATAAATACATTTAAAGAAATTGATTGAAATATAAATACAGCCAAAAAACACAAAAACCTTTATTTCACTTATGGTTAGTTGGTTACGTGAAGCCATTTATCGGCTTGTTTACGCTTTTCAACTAGAAACTAGCCAAATGTCCCTGATCAAAAGTTTACATATTGCGCATCTTGCATCATTTTGGTCAGAGAGTCCTGTATTTCAGCTGAAGTGAGTTTTTCTTTGCTCCTGAACAATTTCCCTGGCATTTGTTGAAGGTCACGTAAACGTTAGATCAGGGACATTTGAGTAGCTTCTGTTTCATTATGATTTCAAAAGAGTAAACTCTCTTACTTGACAATAAATGGCTTTGCACAACCACTAACCATGAGTGGGAAAAAAAGGTTTTGTGCTATCATTCATATTCTGTGAAAAATTAGCCTGGCAAGCGAGCCTGACTCCATGTATGAGATACATTGGAATACAGTCTGGGATTGCTCAGTTGAGTACTCAAACTCTGGTGAGAATGCTACCAAACCAATCACAGCACAGGTCTGGTAGCATTCTCACCAGAGTTTGAGCAGTCAACTGAGCAATCCCAGACTGTATTCCAATGTATCTCATACATGGAGCCAGAATGGTGATGCCAGGCTAGTGAACAATGGCCAAAAGATTAAAGGGGTATGTCAACTTTTGGCCACAACTGTATGTGTGCAATACTGTATATGTATTTAAAATATATTCCTTTTTTTTTTTCATTACAAAATGTATCATTTTATGTGTAAAAATGCCCAAATTGGCCTATTTTTCAGCCAGGTTCAGTTAGTGACAAATATTGGTATTTGGAAAACCTTCAAATTATTAAGTACAAGACTGGTAAATTAGGTAGCCTATGTGTCTGAAGTAGATAAAGTGGAAATGTGGTTTTAACAATGTGAGAAAATTGGTCTTGAACTTATTACCACATCAATCTATATGAAGAAATGAAGCACCTTATTGTCACCAGGCAATTCATTTGTTTCCAAGTGGAACTAAACTGGGCCCTAAACCTGGGAAAAAAGCTTTTGCCTGCAGTGCCTCCCCTTAACTTTAAAATGAGCCTTCTATCTCCATCCATATCATATCTTTCTGTGTTAATTTACTCTGAGCATCCCATACCTCGGACCGCAGGCAAAGTCCATGAAATTTATCCATTTCCTATAACCTCAGCAGAGACTTCCTTGAAAAGTCGAAACAATGGAGAGGAGGGGGAAACTTCCGACTTTGGCACCGCGCATTTGGACGTGGGCTGGGGTTTGAATGCATGTCGCGAGGGGAGGGGAAATTAATCACACATGACTCGGTGAAACTGTGGCTGAGATAACGTGAGTGAGTGGGAAGTTGTTTTTGCCTGGACACATTGTGATACAGTGGCTAAATTAAGGCCATATTGTGCTCAAGGAAAAACAAGAATGTGCTCAACGTTGTGGAGTGACTGTGAGTTATAACGGCAGCTTTCAATTTGTCCGTGGAGAAAACCCGAACTTCCCTTGCAATTGAATTTGTTTTCCTTAAAGGCCCTGCACCTGATTTTTTTCATTTTTGTAACAATGAAAGTGGGAGCTAGCATTTACACTGTTAGTGTCCAAGCCTGCGAGCTCACAGTTGATGAGAAATGTTTTAAGACATGGGACAATCTTTTTTCACAAACCATTGCATATTTAATATGATATACTGTATATACCTGTACTAAAATTCCAGATCAGGTATGTTTTAGTATTAGGTATTAGGTCATTTACCTTGTGATATATATTTTTCTTTGTGTTTTGCAGCAACCAGAGCAGTGGACAGGACCACAGTCAGTGTCTGGACTGAACGACCCCCGCAAGGTTAGTGCTTTTAGTCTTGCCTCACAGTAAGAAGGTCCCGGGTTCGATTCCCAGACTGTGGTGGACATTTCTGTGCAGAGTTTGTGTATTCTCTTGTATCTGCGAGGTGCATCTGATATCACCAAGTAATAAAGAGTCCAGGGCCACGACAAACTTGTTTGCCCAGGACCAATGTTACAGCCAGCCATTCAGGGTGAAAACTTGAGCTGTCATGAAAAAAATAAGTTTAGGAACAAGGAAGGGTCTGCTGTAATTTTGGATAGATCTATGAGTTGGCTTGTCTGAACATATACCTAACCCTAACCTTAAAGATTTTCCTGTTCCTAAACTTCATTTTTGTCATGACATCTCAAGTTCTCAAAGCAGACTGTCCCTCCCGAGCCATCCAGCACAACTGACCCCTGATTGGCTGCTGTAACATTGGTCCTGGGCAAACAACTTTGGCCCTGGACTCTTAATTACTTGGTGCAGGGGTTTTCAACTGGTTCTACCCCAGGGACCACCATTCAGACTAAGCAGTAGTCTGCGGCCCACTGTGTTTGCGTGTGTGCAATATAGGCCTATTTTTTTTTTTTTTTTAATAAAAGAGGGCTATATACTTTATTTTACAATGCTTTGTGTTCTCAAATGTTTAAAATAACATAAGTAGAGTTATTTAAAGACATATATTAACTTGAATATTCAATATGCAGCAGCCCTAGTTTATTTTTAGTAGTTAAACTGGGTAGCAAGTCACGGACCACCAGCTGTACTGCCACGGACCACCTGACTTGGTGATATCAGATCCTGCCTGCGTGGCATCCTCCAGGTGCTCCATTTACCACATCTGACAGGCTGCTCCAGCGGCAGTGTCAAAAGTACAGCACAGGTTCATTAAAAAATATATATATTTTCTCATAACTTTAGTCAAAGTAATGCTTTTGCTCACTACATTTAGACAAATAGACAAATTAATAGCCTTGCTTTGAGAAAGGCTTGTTGGAGCCGATACGCGTGGAACAAACCAACAACATGTTTTAAATATTTTAATATGTATATTAGCCCAGTACAATAAATGCTTCTTAGAAAATTTAAATATAGAATTGTAATGTGGGAGGAGTGCCTTGGTTCTTCATTTTTCTCTTAAGTTTCTGTTTCCAAATGCCAAAGAGCACATTCCCCAAAAAACTACTTTTGTAGTACAGACTTCCTGAGCACTTTGTGTCCAGTTTCTCAGACAAATGAATACATTGAAACTAGTCAATGAGACTTAAACTATGACTAAAATCCTGATATGAAATTAAAATGAAAAGAAGGGACTAAAACCATCAACACTTCCAGTGACACAATTTGAAAGAGCTGGTGGCTTGTATGTCAGAAGCTCCATGAAGCAGTGAAGCAATGTTAAATAATATAAACATAAATGGGTCATTGTCAGTATAGTCAGAATGTAAAAAACTATAATGTCATAATAGATAAAGTGACGATAAAGTGACGATAAGATTTTGCATCTAAAAGGAACCCCTTCCAAAGAGCACCTGTCCAATTTCACTTGTATTACTTGAACACCCACGCGGCGCTCCCCTCCAATTGTTTTTTGTAATATTAATATCAAGTTGACTAAATTAATTTTAGATTTAGTCGACTAAATGTATAGAGCTTTGGAATGTGATGTCACGTAACGGGGTGTGGCCAGCAGATTGTGTTGATGTGTATCTGGTCGAGGCGCCATCTTACGGGTCCAAACAACAAGCTGCTAACTGTAGAACTAAGGGAAGCTAGATGGACAAAATAACTTCAGGATCGTTGGGGCCTGTTGCGTGGTTGACTGACATGCTAGA
>OMNZ01094305.1:27897-62497 GCA_900303255.1 Lesueurigobius sanzi
TCTATGGTTAATTGTACACTAAAGATGCTTAATGAAGTATTCTATAATGGCCAGCCTATGACAGGGGTCTTTAAACTTTCACACTCGACACGACCTGCTAAACTCTGTGGCTCTACCACCAGGAGAAGACTAGGTTTCACAGACTAGGAATTGTTCTATCACCTCAACAGCAGTGATGCCAGTAACTAAGTTACTAGTTACTCTAATTTGACCCCCTTTTTGAGTAACGAGTAATGTAACACATTATAATCCCTTTATAGATACAGGTTTGTCCCTTGAGACTCAATGTCTCATTTACAAGAGAGACCTGTTATGCATTACTATTTCCAAACCAGTAATCAGATAAAGTTCCTTTAATCCAAATCATTGAGTTATTATTTCATTAGTAAAAATATATATATTAAAAAATATATATATTTGCTTCACGTTTTCAGCCCAAGGATAAACTCCCCAACAATTGTTAATGTTACTGTTAAAATGCACTTCCAATAAAGGGAGTATTGGCAAAACCGCTTGTCATTTGTGTGTTGGAGGAGTAAAGTAACTTGTACTATAACTTAAGGTGGCCACACACTACTGGATTTAAAATCTTTTGAGACTAAAAATATGTGCACAGACCACACACTTAAGGACAGACATGAGGACACACACACATGAGGAGTCCCACCACAGATCATGGCATGAGAGAAAGTTTTTATTGAGCCACGCCTCCTCAGACTAAAAATCTGGCTAAAAATCCTCTAGTGTGTGGCCAGCTTTAGTTCCTTTTAAAATAAAGTAATCAGTAAAGTCACTAAGTAACTTTTTAAAGGAGTAATTAGTAATCAGTAATGGTAACTGTGGCAACACTGCTCAACAGCACAAAGATATGAAATATGAGGGCCACTAGTCTGAATTGTAAACAAAAAAATATTCAATCTTATAAGATGAAGAAGTCAAGGCAAAAGGAAAAAGTCATGTTTATGAAATCCAGTCATTTCAACATTGCTCTGTAACAGTGATGTGGCTAAACCTAGTGCTCAAGTGACAAACTGTCAGCTCTGTCGGCCAATAGGAGCTTGACACAAAAGCCTCAACCACAAGGACATTATGTGTGTGTATTTTACAGACAAATGCTATCACCTAATGTGTGGTTCACAATGACACAGGCTGCAGTGACAATATATTGTCTAAATATCATTGAAAGCAAAGCAAACAGCTTAGCCCTGAAATCATTTACAAAAACACTGCTTACAAAGGCCATAGGCAAACACTGATAAGGTTTCATATGACTCATACCAATGGTGTAGAGTGGACGAGCATGAGCACTTCATACATTTTATTCAAATAGGGAATGCTTCCTCACAATCCAGACTTTCAGAACAATCAAGTTTTTCCAGAGTTAACAAAGTGTCATCTGTTGTTCAGGAAAAACTGGATCAGCCAAGATACTATAGTATGTAGATTCTTTCTAACTTTCCTTAGGCACTAAAATGAATAAAGTTATATGCACAAGCACTTTAGTATTTTCTGACTAATACTATATAATTAGATGAATTAGGCGTAACTAAATATGAATAATTTACATTCCACTTCTCCTGACTATAAATACCAACAGACAAGGCAAGTTTCATACTGTACAGATCAGGAATGCATCCAAATTGGTTACATACAATCACTTATTGGAAAATATAACCCATAAGACATAAATAATTATTATGAAAGAAAAGGTGAAGAGAGCAGTAGGTCTACTAGTTATATACACAGTCATCCCCAACCAGTATTTTAGCCCATCTTAAAAAATAATAATAAAAGGATCTGTCAAACTATGTTGCCTAATTATATTTAGGGACGGCCTTGAAATATTTTTAAGTAGCCTAAAATCTTTCATTGGTGTATTTCGATGTGGTTCTGTAGGCTTTCTCACTATATAATTAAGTTATTAATTATTATACTTAAAAATTAGTTATTCATCCTCAAATGTATGCACAGAAAATACGCATTTTTTTAATATATGTATATATTGTGCGTATAGTCTGTTTGTTTAGTAGTTTGTAAACCCAAACCCATCCTAAATCATTATTTTAGTGTTGTCTACAGCAGAGAGCGTAGGAGGTTTTCACTTCCAGGTGCAGTGCGCCGCGGTCCAGTCACATTTCAACACGAGCAGCTTTGGGCCTGATAAATGCGCATGCGCTCCACCGCTGACCTCCGGTTTCTGCGTGCACTGCCACGTTAGTAGCGGTAGACACAAAATACCAGCTACTCTCCCAGCCTTAAGCAAGAAAAAGACCCCAAGCAGCACAATTCCCGCCGCCTAGACCCCGCTGCACCGTTCCTCGCCCCCGTCTCCGTGTCCGAAAGAAAACTCCGCTCCAAAAAAATGTGGAAGTTGTTCCTGCTGTGCGCTCTGGCTGTAGCCCGTGCGGAGATCGCTGAGGAGGAAGATGTCCTGGTGCTGAAGAAAAGTAACTTTGACGAGGCCCTGGCTGCTCACCCGAACATCCTCGTTGAATTCTGTGAGTATTTTACCCTCAATGCGCCTCTCGACCCATTCATACGGGCGCGCTCCTCCTGATGTTCCAGCTAAAGTCGCCGCTGTAGCTACACGTTAGCCCCAAACTTTGGCACAAGTTGTCGCTCTTCTGAATAACCTAATCATGCCTAGTCCGTGACGTAGCGCGGTTTTCACGCGTTTAACTCGTAACATTTCCCAAGCATTTGTGAACAAGTGGTTAAGGGACACAATAGTGGACTCCTCCATGCCTCTCCCATTGATAACATCATCATTTATACCCGTGGCCTTTCCCCCCTCTCGTAAAATGGACTCCACAGACAGATTTTACTCTGAACCCATCGTTGCCAATGAACCGTGGCCTAAAGTTCATTCATTCCTAGTTAAGAGTCGCTTTGATCACGTTACGTTCAGGCTTTGATCAGCTCTTCTGCTTTTTACCTTGCCCTGTTCATAATAGGTTTAGTTTGTGTAAGCGTAATTCCCTGTGTGTTTTACCAACTAAGCATAAAGTCTCATAAAACAAAACAAAAACCTGCCAATAATTTGGGAGCTCTTGCATGAACATTTGCTTTCTCTCAAGTTTCAATCAGATCTCACTTTCATACCCCCTAGTTTCACTTTTATGACGGGCTTGATTCAGACCCAGGGGCGTGCGCGCACATGAAGTAACCATACTCCACTCTAGACTGTTTGCAGCGAGTGATTTTTGCACGATCAAAGCGATTTCTTACAGTTTGTGGGCCCCTTTGTTGATCGTGTCTGTCAAAGGAGTAGCCCTGTGAGGAATGACCCGGGCCGAGTGCATCCAATGGGCTCGGATTTGGGAGGGACGGTGGATTGTGGGCGTGCTCTCGGTGCAGTTGTGTGGAGTAGGTTGACGTGTACTTAACGCCAAACTTACAAAAGTTCACGGGTTTGTTTTGTACGGAAAGAAACGAGGAAGCTTTTCTCTATTGTGTGATGCAACCTGGGAGTTTAAATCGACGTGTCACTTTGCAGCCTAGTCCTCTTTAACATAGAGCCAATCATGCCTTCCAAATTACAATTGGTTACGTGTTGTTACCAGCTACACTGTACAGGACTATTGTATAATGGGTTAGAAACTAGTTTGCCATTTTAAAAGTCCAATTTCACTTGATAAGGCCCCCCTTATCTTTGGAGTTGAGAGATCCAAATGCCTTACTGTATTTAATCTAAATTGGCCATTTCTATTGTCATAAATGATGTATGAATTTTGTAAATAATCTAATATTGTCTATTTTGGTAAAATCTAGCATCACTTTTAGCATTTAGGAATTAGGGGTGGGTCTAATTAAGAAAAAAATCTAGATATTTTGAGGGATTTT
The DNA here is from genome assembly GCA_900303255.1 of Lesueurigobius sanzi. NCBI lineage: Eukaryota > Metazoa > Chordata > Actinopteri > Gobiiformes > Gobiidae > Lesueurigobius > Lesueurigobius sanzi. The sequence continues at coordinate 31,741 of OMNZ01094305.1, forward strand.
CTTGATCAAATCAAGCAGTATTTTCAAAAATATGCTGCCGAACATAACTTGATACAGATTTCTGTGTCGTCAAAAAGAGAATTCTCTTAATAAACCACAAACGTTCAGAAAAAGCGCCATATTTTGAGAGATGACACATAAAGTATATTGTATATTTTGCCAGACGTTTTGGTAGCTTTTGGTTGATTTCTCTTTACATTGAAGATGACTCCATATGGTAAATTTGCATATCTTCCAAACAACAATGTCGATGTCCTCTTTTAGACCAGGATATATTCCCCACCTCTACTTGGAACAGGTCCTCTCCGTATGCAACCTTTTATCGTATACTCATTCCTATTCTTGAACTTCACAGATGCCCCATGGTGCGGTCACTGCAAAGCCCTGGGCCCCGAGTTTGCCAAGGCGGCCGGTATGCTGAAGGCGGAGGGCTCCGAGATCCGCTTGGGCAAGGTCGACGCCACAGAGGAGACGGAGTTGGCGCAGGAGTACGGCGTCAGGGGTTATCCCACCATCAAGTTCTTCAAGGGCGGAGAGAAGGCTACACCCAAAGAGTACTCCGGTAAGACTGCTCATCAAGAGAAAACATATCATTCTAGTATGCGATACCCTTTTGGCACTAGAGGCCATAACTCTCAGCATATATGTTAATCACCAGGTATTCCCTGGGTTGTTCAAATGCAAACATTGATCACAAGAAACATCACACACGTTTCTAATCCAGATTTGTATTGGACATGTACATAGTCCTAGTGTCCTTTTTTTGGAAGGGAGGTGTCCGAACAAGTACATTCCTCATATACTCTATTGCCTAAACACCCTTTTTAGCCAATGCTTCAAATTCGGGCTGGGCAGTTATCAAAATTTAATCATATTTGTAATCTCAACTTTGGTCATGGGACTTCATAATAGAGGTTTACAGTAACTGCACTTAGTTTTGGAGGTTGGATGAGTCCAATAGAATTATTTTACGTGTTAATTGATACTCGAGTAACGGTTTGTCTTCTATATGTTCATGAGTCTGGTCAATGCATTTCTTTTTAATATGAATAAATACAATCTTACTACAAAATTGACGTTGATCAATATGAGAAATTCCTTTCCTCTTCTTCGAGTGATCACTTTCTTTGCCATATCGTACAGCCCTGCATCCAAGTTGGTGGTTCTCATCTGGTACAGCGTTGTAACCCACCTTCAGGCTTGTATGACAAGCCATGACCCAGATAATGATATAAAATGTTAAATTATTGTGCAATAAGCCTGCAAAAGCCTATACAGTTCACATCAGGACCATTTAAACAGACAAAACTGTAAACATTTGTCTGGGAAATGGGGTCCTAAAGAACAACAAAACGTCCACTGGCATATTTCTTTTTAGTTGTCACTAGGCGAAGCATTAGCTAAGTCAATATTACTCAAATTCAGGCCACTTTTTAAACTTAAGATATCTTTGTTTCTGTTGGTAATGTAGCCTAGTTTATATACTTCTTCAGTTGATAAATATTGGGAAAAGCTTGCGACCCAGTTTTGGATCCTGACCCACCACTTGAGAATCACTGATCCAAGTTGTTCCCAGGGCTTGTATTGGGCTTGGTATGCATTACTGCGTGCTGAATTTTAGCCCTCTGAACTTAGTTTACCCACCTCTGGTCTAGATTAGCCTGTCTGTATAGAAATAAAAGCACAACCACTTTTCAATGCATCCATTATTGAGGGGAAAAGAGACTGCAAGGTTAAAATGTCAACCACTTGCATCAAGACTTTCCTTCCCTCCGTTTCCCCTAAGACCTTTTTCTGACAAACTGATGCAACATTGAGTAAGGTCTGTCCCATTGAAGCAGAAGTGCACAGTCTGGGTATCCCTCTCCTGACCAGGCCTTAATTCATACTGCATCCTGGTAATTTGAGCCTGGTCTGAAACTCTTGAGCCCGGCCAATCAGGTTTAAAGAAGTCAAAACCGTGGGCGGGGCGGTCCGGGCACGTTCTCCTCATGCTGGCCACAGTGAGAGGGAGAGATGTGCAGCTCTTCACGTCGTCCCCGTTTGTGGTGGGCCCGGTCTGTTTGGGGAAGGGAGGGGTGGGGTTAAGGCAGCTCCCTTCTTTTGGCGCTGGGCCGGGACTCCTCTGCGCGTCACAGGTCCACGCAGGCCAGGGTAACACACACTAATGATATATCCATGTGTTGGCCTAAAGTTGCTGCTCGCGTGCATCACTGAGTCAAGTGTGTGTGATTGGGGTTAACCGTAATATGACTATGGGGAAAGGATCTCCTTTTAAATTTGTGCATGAGATAAGATGGTTCTTTATTGATCTCACAATGGAGAAATTCACTATACATACTCATTTTAATAACTTTTCTTTAATTTATTCATATCACTATGACCTGCCCAGTTCTGCTTTGGTTTTTGGGCAGATGTAGTCTACTGTACATCATTGTTTTACATTCATTTCACAAAATATATAAATTGTGTCCCCCCTTCCAGTCTCATAAACCTAAAGTAATGTGAACATGGCTTGTGTAATGTAGGTCACACTTCACCCCACGCCTCTCGAGCGTGTGGCTGTATTTTCAATATAATCATCCCCATGTTATTTCATTCTAATGTTCTTTTTATGTAATCTTTTGGTCCTTTTTTATTAGTATTCTTGCTCTCCAAGTCTAAAAGCATATGTTGGAAATAAATCAATCGATTTCTTGACTTGCATTGTCTGATGCTGAAGGGGTAAAATATTTTGAATTCTATTTTTATGCATGCCTTATAGTTCTATAATTTTTTCTTTTTTCCATAGTTTATTTATCATTATTACAAGTTTGTTTCATGTTGAATCGAGTAATCGGATAAGTATTTTACTTTACTTATCCGATTACTCGATTTAATTGATATGTATTTGGAGGTGCAATAATCCATAGTCCAATAAGCCACAATATATTGCATTCTGACTGAATGAGATATACGTGACACATCAAGCATCCATGTAAATTGAAGATTTGAAGTTACTTTAGTCATGTTTTTGTACACATTTATCAAAGTCAAGGCACTACGTTAAAACAGCTTGGTAAAATGTTCAACAGTTAATCAAATACCCCCCCCCATGGCTTGATCCCCTTTTGTGTTTTTTAACTTGCCTTTTTTAACCCCTTATTAAAAAAGCCAATACATTTCATTTTCATGACGAGCACCTGGACCGCTTTAACGAAGTGGTCACTTTTCCACTGGTTTGAATGTTTGTCCATTCGTCTGTTGCAGCGGGCAGACAGGCTGACGACATGGTGAGCTGGCTGAAGAAGCGCACAGGGCCCGCCGTCGCCCCTCTGGACGGAGTCACTGGGGCCGAGTCTCTCATCGCCGACAACGAAGTCGCCGTCATCGGGTTCTTTAAGGTAAGGGTTAGGATGGAGACTGGATGGCCCTGCTTGGACGGTGTCGAGGCTTCGAGCTAATTACATACATAGAGGTTGGCTAGCATTATAGGATCCCTGGGTACGTGTGGACTGATTACTCATGGGAGAAGGTGGTTGATTTGCAAAGATGCACACAGTACCATGTTATAGAGAGAGGTGACTTCAAGATGCAAATCAAGAAGAGCAGCTTTCTATAATGTCAGCCCATAAAGGTAAAACCTTCTTACTCCAAAAGCAAATAGATGACAGAAAAGAATGTATTTGTATAGAATCGGGCCATGAGCATAAGGAGTGCATCAGTAATGACAAAAATCCTGAATACAATTTACAAAAGAACTTTAGATCCCCAGTGTTCATTTTTACAACAATTTAGCTTTACTTTTTTGACAAAAATGTAATTTAGATTTAGATTAGTCAAACATTTTGTTTTAGTTAAAGACAATGTTATGTAAATTTAGTGGTGAACTTGACTTCTTATTTTATTTTGTTCAAACCATATTTATTGATGTTCTCTGCTTCATGAAGCCTCTTCCACATGAACAAAGCACAGACCTGTTCCTTTTTGACGGAGAATTGAAATGATATAAGACTCTTTCAAACTGCGTCGTTGAAGTTCAGATGATTTTAGTCCCATTTAATTTTTTAGTTTTTATTAGTCCACAAAAGTATCTGGAGATTTTATTTGTAGTTTTAGTCTCATTAACTTCTCTTTAATTTACTTTTAGTCAAATTTTAATCAGCAAAAATATTTATTTGGCTAAAACTATGACCAAAAATTGTAGTTGACAAAGTTGACACTGGCATTATCTTGACAAATATTTTGCAGGATCCCAAGTCTGCTGATGCCATGGCCTTCGAGAAAGCAGCTGAGGCAATCGATGAAATCCCCTTTGCCTCCACTTCTGATGACGCGGTTTTCTCAAAGTTCGAGGTGGCTCAGGATGGCGTCGTCCTGTTCAAGAAGGTAGGAGTAAGACTTGTACCGTACCAGGCCCACAGTGCAATGTGTTGAGTCGGTCAAAATGCATTTATCTCACATTGTGATGACAATATCTCCACTTTAGTAGCTCCTACAGCAGGGATCTCCAACTAGTAGCTGGGGAGCTACCGGTAGCTTGCCAGCCCTTTCCAAGTAGCTCGCCAAAGACTTTCAATATTACTACATACACTTTGAGTCAAATTTTAGATGCATTTTTTTGTTCAGAGCATGGCACCTCCAAACATTTAGGTGAATATAGCAAACCATGAAGCAGAAACTGTGATTTAGTTTTATTGTGTTCATTTTTCATCTTGGCCTAATTTCACATGTTTCTTTGAAGCGTAAGTAGCTCACTGCCATTTTTGGTATGCAAAAGTAGCTCACGGAGTAAAAAAAGGTTGGAGACCCCTGTCCTACAGACGCCAAACTTTCCGGTCTTGTGCTTAACCAAGTATTTTAAAATTCCTAGCCTGATTTATTGTTTGGAACCCAAAAAACAAGGCAACATTAGATTTTTTACAGATACAGTTAGATAACTGTTTATTCCAAAACTAAACAAAAAAAATCCCAAATTGCGTCTGAACAAATCTTTGTAACTGATACATCAATCAAATAAAACTATACATTTAAATCTTTATTCTTTATTTAGATTTTGTCACTGAAAATATAGGTCATTTTGGCAATTTTTGCACACAAAATGGTATATAGAAATATAAAATGACTGAAAACTTACAATCCATTTTTTCCTCATATTTATGTCTGTAATATTCAGCAAAAGTTTCAAATTGATATCACTCAATTTCATTTTCCCCCTATTCACCTGCAGCGTCTCTTAAATCTATAAATGGCGGCTGAAGTCATAGTGGTGTTTTTAGCCTTTTGTAATGTGACTCTGTTGACCGAGCAGTATCCTCTGGCCGTGCTAATCCTGGGTCGTCTGGAGTATCCTGAAACGTGTGGGTCATTGGCTCTGTGCTGTGACTCGTGGTCACTTGAACATGTTGATTTTGATTTAAGTGGCATTCAAGATGACCACTTGCAAAACGTGACTTAGATTAGGTTTCATTCAGGGTTATTGGACGCTATAGGACACTTGAGCCTTGACTTTTCTGTATTATAACTCAAAGTAATGTCTGTCTTGAAAATTGCCGAATAGAGGTTATGGAATGTAGTTACACAAAACGCCAGCAGAGGGCGCAACTACTGCAGGGAAATGGTTTCATGCCACTATAAACACTGAACAGCACGGAGGAGACTTTACTCCTATTGTTTCCTTCGTGCTGGTGCAGTGCTATTCGAGTCTCAAATACGAGCCTTTCAAGAGGAAATGTCTGTTCTTGGTCTTGGATTGTGTCAAATAAATTTCCCCCAAAAAATGCGACGTCCACTACGACTGCATTTTTTGGCTGGTGAGACTTGTACTCCGAAGCGACTTATAGTCCGGAAAATACGGTACATTCCAGGTTACTTCCATGATAAGAACATGAGTTATTGTCTTGTACAGGGCAGTCGAGGTGAAAGGTTCCATTTCTTATCAACAACGCCGTTTCTGGCTTGACTTGATTTGTCGAAATGGGTCAAAGTACAAGATTTCTGTCAATAACAATCAGGTCGTTTGAGGCGTCTTGATTGTATACACAAAGATTAATCCCTATGCAAGCAGTAGCATTTAGATTAGTTTGATCACTGAGAATGTCTCCAGCTCCTTTTTCTGGACCCCCCCCCCCTCCTAAAAGTGCATGAATTTTTACACCAATGCCGTGATTGCTGTCCCTCAACCATCCCAAATGTTCTTTTGGATTTAATAATACTTTACCTTAATTTGAGTAATTCTCACTTTTTAAGTACAAAAATCCACCAATGAAATAAGATTTTTAATAAGCTCTTTTTTTTTCCCAAGTAAAATGAGATTTACTTTCTAAATTTTATCTCCAATAGTTATTCAATCTTATTTTAGTTTTAATAGACCCTTTAATAGACCCTTTCATTGTTCATTGTTTCATTTCATTCATTCTGGGCTTAGCTGGAGGCGGAAAATCGAAAAATTTTCTTGCCCTTGATTTGCGTTTTGGTTAAACAATCTGTCAATGGAAGTATTTTTGCACTTGAATTGAGAAAAAACCCTAACATTGCATGTAAAATTTTGATAATAACTGAAAATTGTATGCCTTTTCTTAACTAGAGATCACTTTTTGCTGTGTACAATTTATTTACCAATATATTGTTAGCCCTATTTTAAAATATTATCTTGGGCAGGACCTCTGATTAGTAACTTTATCCGTGTAAATGCATCCACTAAATCCTGTGACAGTGTTGGCTCACTCCTCATAAACAGCTGGCCACTCTAACTTGTTTACGGCCCCCTGCTTTTGAGAGGGCAGCCACTAGCAAAGGTCCATCCTCCTCTGTGTGCCAGGAAATGCTCGGTGTTGCTATTCTTGAAGGAAAAAAAAAAAAAAAAATCAACTCATTCCCTGTCTGCGTGTCAACAGGGCAATCAGGGGGGTATAAAGAGATCTCTGGTAAATCTATGGGCACTGTTCACGGGCAGATTACACTCTCAACAGCTGAGTGGATAATTGTATCTGTTTGTTTCCATGTCATTTCCAGTTCGATGAGGGCCGCAACACCTTTGACGGAGAGATGACTAAAGAAAACCTCCTGGCGTTTGTCAAGGGCAACCAGCTGCCTCTGGTCATCGAGTTCACTGAGCAGGTAACTGCTGGGCACCACAGGGATTCCACTTGTACTGCGACAAATAAACAAACAAATAATAATAAAGTAACAAGTAAACCTTTTAGGCATTGAAAACGACAGATAAACAAACGTATCACCAATTATTCTCACATCACCAAGTGCGGCAATGTGGCTTTGTACTTGTGTGACTGTGTTGTTGTTTTTTTGTCTATTGCCACAGACTGCCCCCAAGATCTTCGGCGGTGACATCAAGTCCCACATCCTCATGTTCCTGCCCAAAGCCGCCTCAGACTTCCAGGAGAAGATGGACGAGTTCAAAAAGGCAGCAGCAGGTTTCAAAGCCAAAGTACGTCAGACTTTTGAAATACTCTCGGACACGCATCTGTCACAGTTTTAGTTTTTTAATCCTCCTCCATCCTTCTCTTGCAGATCCTGTTCATCTTTATCGACAGCAACCTGGACGATAATCAGAGGATCCTGGAGTTTTTCGGGCTGAAGAAGGAGGAGTGCCCCGCCATCCGCCTCATCACGCTGGAGGACGAGATGACCAAGTACAAGCCCGACATCAGCGCCATCACAGCAGAGGGCATCACCGAGTTCTGCACACAGTTCACCGAGGGAAAACTCAAGGTGAGGCTACACCCGGGGCACGGACTGTTTTTAGTTCAACTGCTTTTGTGGGGTCAAGTTTATTAATGATACAACTGCTTCAGGTTGGGGCGGAGTGGTTGTTTTCTGAAAAGTATTCATGCAATTAGATTTTCTAGAGCACTTTACAGCAACAGACCAAAGTGCTTTACCTAAAATAAAGCCATGACTTTTATTTAGGGCTGTAACTAGCAATTATTTAGGTAATTCATCGGACGATTGTTTTTATGATTAGTGGGTTGGCGGGAAAAGGTGCCTGGAGTATAATTTTTTTTACACGTGTTGCCACATGAAGCTAAAGTGGCGCCGCTTGAGGACATCTTGATAGAGTAAACTTAAAGGTTATGTCTGGAGGATGATCTTTGTACAAGTTTCACATGTCGTTCCTCATTTGAAAGCTAAGAACCTCTAAAATTCAATCTGGGATTGTGAAGTCCTCTTTTTGCTCTGATTTAAATTATGGTCCGAGATTGATCTCATATTTGGAACAATCGGAGCTAAAATATTTACAAATATAATCAATGCATTTAGAGGCTACATAGTTTTTTAAAAATGTATTTCTTACTGAGTCTGTATGTCCCAGAAACGATTCATCGATTACTAAAATAGTTGGCCCTAATTTGATTCTGATTACTGTGCACATTTATGTGCAAGAGCATGACCATTTGAGAAGAGACTGACGTATGCACTGCTTAAGGAAAACATTTCAGAATGTTTGTAGATGGTTGGCAGTGCGCAGATTTGCTAATTGCAACCATTCAAATTGTGAGTTGTTTTTTCAGTTGCACTTAAGTGCTTAGTAAATCGTCTTTCTTTGCAATTTTCATTTTTAAAGTAAAAAATTGGTCCTCAAATGCTCAAGACCGTTTTCTGCTGTTTTTAAGTAGACACCGTTTATCATTAATTCACTTAGCAACAATCTGGCAAATGAATATGTGACAGCACAATGGTGCTCTGTGATTTTATACTGAGCTGTGTAGAGAGGAGCCTCACTAATACAAAGATAATCTGTCTGGGACAAACTGAGGAGAGACGGCTGTCTCTGGGACGACGAGATGGCGGGACAGTTTGCCTTTGGCAGAGTCTGAGCACAGCCAAGGTCGCCGTGGATGACTGTTTTAACATAATATGTGACCTTTATTTTTATTTATTTGAGGCTAAAGGTCATTTTTGCTGCAAAATGAAATCCTTGTGTCGAAAAAGAAATTTTAAGAAAAAAAAAAATCAAGTGATAATCCAAACTTCAGGGAGGAGATGCTCGAGATTGTAATGTAGATGAAGAAAAGTCTGCACAACCAATTGTAGCTCCCAAGAGTTTTTATTTCTTAGTAGACTTGTTGTGGCAATAAAGCGGGAGTCAATCAAGGAGTGCAGTGTCCACCAAAAGACGATAAGTAAACACCAAAAAACACATGCATCCCTCTCAAAATAGTGTGCCGGATCAAAAGTACTCAAAGTCCATACAACTACAATTGTGGAGCTACAATTAGTTCTGTAGACTTTTTTCATCTACATTGACTGCTTTTGATCCAGCACACTATTTAGAGACGGATGTGCGTGTTCTTAGGGTGACCGTGGCGCAGGTGGTAGAGTGGGTCGTTCATGACCTTCATGATCGGAAGGTTGGGAGTTTGAATCCCGGCTCCTGCAGGTGCAGACTGTCGTTGTGTCCTTGGGCAAGACACTTCACCCAATGCCTAAGTGTGAGTGGTTGGTGGTGGTCGGAAGGGACCGTTGGCGCAGATGTGAGCAGCCTCGCTTCTGTCAGTCTACCCCAGGGGAAACTGGCTACAATAGGAGTGAATGAGCCCCTCCCTTTCATGTGTGAAGCGCTTTGAGTGTGACTGTGTTATATGAAAAGCGCTATACAAATAACATGCCCTTTCCCCTTTCCCTTAGGTGTAACACAAGATTGTAATGTAATCATACAGGCCCATCTGTAAATGTGGGAGATTGTCACTTTTAAAATAATATGTAATAACATAATACATTATGAACAACAAAGCCAAACAAGAAAAGCTGAAGATTTGATCGTAAATGTAATGTTTGTGAAACCGCTTAAATACTGATACTGATTTTTAACACGCTCTTCGTCTGTGTTACAGCCTCACCTCATGAGCCAAGACATCCCTGAGGACTGGGACAAAACCCCTGTCAAAATCCTGGTCGGAAAGAACTTCGAGGAGGTGGCCTTCGATTCAGCAAAGAACGTCTTTGTTGAATTTTGTAAGGATCGTTAATTGTTACTGTTCATGCTCTTAATGTACAGGGAATGACTAGGCAAGACTATTTTCAGAGCAAGACTATTTCCAGAGCTCTCACGTACAGAATAGTCTTTACTGCACAGGTTTCATTTCGACTCAACGGATTATATTAGACTCTTGCTGAATGATCTAGTACAAGTATAGCCATCAGACTTTCTTTATGGTGATCCACGTGTAAATTCGACCTATAGTTGGAGGAATTTTCCGTGGCTGCTGTTTGATTGCAGCTCGCTCGTGTACAGTGAGCTAAGTCCTGAGTTGTCTCAAATCTCAAAAGGATCAAGGCCAACTGCGCTGTCTGCACGTGAGCGCTGCACCAGTGTTGTCCTCCTGCCAGATCATAGATGCGAACACAGAGCATCGAGTTTAAGGCCATCTATGAGCGCAGGAGCCAAAAATAAATGTATTTTTTTACGATTCTGTGTGAACTTAACTGTGGTGGCTGTGCTGGAAAAGCTTTTGACATTTAACTTCCATTGTTTGCAGGTTTATTCATATTGAGAAAATCGTTAACTTTCCTCCCAAAACTATTCTGGCTGGAAAATCATCAGACAGACCTTGATTTTTATATATATCTTTCTTATCACTAAAAACTAAATTACTTAAAGACAGGATTCATTTGGTTTATTTCCCAGCCCTGGACTTTTTCTATACAGTCAACAAAAGAGCCTTGTTTTAGTCTTTGATGGTAAATTGCATATTTGAAAAGAGTGACAACCTGTCCCTCTATAGGTTGTACTGAAAAGCCATTTATCCTTTTCACGTCCCACTTTTTCAATGTTGACGGCAAGTTAACTGTATAAAATATTCACATCTATTGTACATAAAGAATGTACTCTATACTTAATATAAATGTGTGTCTTGTAGGGCTGCAAAAGGTGTATATTTTTTAACATGAAGCTACAGTGACTCTATTTGAGGACATTTGATGGAGTAAACTTAAAGGTCTTAAAGTCTGTATGCTCTTCGTACAAGTTTCATATTATGTGAACTTGCTATTCCTCATTTGAAATGTGTATATTTGGCCTAAAATGGGACATGAGAGGATTCTTGCGTCTCTTATGTCGTAACATTTTAAGTTTTATCGCCTCAAGTCCATCCCACCATGTCTGGTCACATCTCACAGCGAGAAAAAGTGAAACCAGTTCAATCAAAAAGGAAAAAAAGGAAGTTTTTCTACTTTTGAGGTATTTGGACTTAGACTTTTTTTGATCCACAAGGGAAATTGCGTTGTCAAGTAGCTCAAATGGTAATCTTAAAACAAAAATAACAATTTTAAGTCTTAAAATACCAACAACACAATAATAAATGTGAGAATAGAATAAAGAAAGAAATCCGGCTATAGGTACTCTGGAATATACATGGAGTAATTAAAACTGTTTTAAATTGACGGAGAATATTACTAACTCATCTCTAATTGTAAGCAGCTAATAATCTAATAAAGACCCTCTGAGTTCCCTGATGAAATGCTTTTATTGTAACAGATTTGTGAACCTACTGATTCATCATGTGGTATTATTTTTAGACGCCCCTTGGTGCGGACACTGCAAACAGCTGACTCCGATCTGGGATAAACTGGGAGAAAAATTCAAGGACACCGCCGACATCGTCATCGCCAAGATGGACTCCACGGCCAACGAGATCGAGACGGTCAAAGTGCACAGCTTCCCCACTCTCAAGTTCTTCCCCGCGGGAGACGACCGCAAGGTGAGCCCCCGGTACAAGCTGAAGGCCAAGCGAGTTTAAGGGGAGACACTGCAGGCATTTTCAGCTTTTGGCCCAGTTTGCTCCCGTAACATATAAACTTTTACCTGGAAACAAATGAATGACCTAAGCTTTACAATAAGGAGAGTAGATATTGCACCGATTCATAGTTTCTCCAAAGAACTATGTGTGAAATTGTGAACTCGATGACCATTGTCTCTAAATGCATTTTTTAGCATCTACACTATATCTGTGTAGGTTCTCAGTCGTACAGGAGTTGTACATCGTAGGCAAAGATTCTTCAGTCTTCATCTTCACTCTGTAGTTGAAGTGTGGGATGTTTCGATCTTAGTCCAAAGATCGTCATCAGCTTAATAATGACTCCTTCTGGTTTACTCTTAAGAGACCCATAAGCGTGCTCTAGTCGTTATTAAGCTGATGACGATCTTTGGACTAAGATCAAAACGTCCTACACTTCAATTACAGAGTACAGATGAAGACTGAAGAATCTTTGCCATCTACACTTTAGTAGCTCCTACAGACTCCAAACTCCCCAATCTTGTAAGAAAAACTAGAAACAAAGTGCTCGGGAAGTCAATACCACAAAAAGTAGCTTTTTTGGTGGAGGGTGCTCTTTGGTGTTGGGACAGAAATTCAAGAGAAAAACAAAAAACCAAGACATTCCTCCCATAAATTTTATTCTCTATTTACATGCCTTTATTTTGCTGGCTTGTTTGGAGCTGATTTTGTTGAAGAAACCAGCTATTTGTTTTAAATGAGGTATTATAATCTGTGGCTAAATTTGCATCCAAAAGATGTGGCCCCCAAGTTTCATCAGAGCCTGGATGAAGCACGTGCGGAAACCTGAACCTCATCGCCTTTTAAATTGATGCAGTTGCCGTTTTCTCCTTCATAAATTCCAGCGTAATGACTTCACTTCAGGAGTCTTGGCTCGGCACATGTCGAAGGCACTCTATACATCTTCAGGTTACAGAGGAGCTCGCCATCGCAAAATCAGGCTCATGTGCAGAGCGGACAGCGATTTTATAGCTGTGACGAGCAAAAGGACTTGAAACTGCTTTGAGAAGTCGTTAAAATCCATCAAATTGTTGGTTTTATTATGATTTTACACAATTTAAGCCCATTAAGCCCATTATTTCTTGTTAGTGCCTTCTTAGTAGCAATAAGAATAATTTTGAAAAAATATCTGTCTTTTTGTGGGAACAAGTCCTTGGGTAGCAGACCCAGCAGGTAAATCTTGGGGTCCTTGGGGACGTCACAAGCCATGATATCGTCCGTAAACTAAAATACATTGTCCCAAAATGCTTTGGCACATTTTTTACTTCTGTAGACCATCACTTAAAGTAATTTATTCCAGTATTTTGTTTAGTGCTTAGTCAATTGACAATTATTTTAATCCGATTAATGAAATGTGATTCTTATCACAGGTCATTTTAATGTAATTATTATGTTGATACTGGCCGCACGGTGGTGCAGTGGTTAGCGCTTCACGGCTAGAAGGTCCCAGGTTCGATCCCAGTCCAGGACGGGGCCTTTCTATGTGCTCCGGTTTCCCCTACCACCAAAAACATGTACAATAGGCAAGGATGAATGATGTCTGGGTGAGTGAATGGTGGTGATCGGAGGGTCCGTTGGCGCACGTGTGCAGCCACATCTGTTTCTACCACTGGAGTGAATGCAAATTCTTCTCATGTCAATCGCTTTGTGACTATGTCTGTGAAAGGCGCTATATAAATAAATCTCTTCTTCTACTGTACAAGGTCAACATAAAAAACAAGTTTAAAGAATTTGCTCATCTTTCAGTAATGTAGTTTTTCAGATCATTTCATAAATCTATCTGAAAAGGCCAACTGCTACAATGTTTTCATTTGTAATACAAGTCTCAGCCCTGTGTTTCATGGTAAATAAATCTAAATCTAAATGCCTCGGGTAAAGTTACATGAATAAACACCGCTTTGTTTGGAGTGTTTGGTCAAAACATTTGATGTGATTAACTTCTTTTATTTAATCTTTTTTGCATCATGGGCCGAGGACTACAGATGGAAAATGGCCTCTGGCTAATTCTGGCTCTTTTTAAACCAGGTCTAATCATGTGTTAGTGTTAACTTTGACCGGCCTAATTTTGTTAAAGAATTAAGAATTCTACCAGCTCTGCCAAAACAAATACCAGGGAGGAAATCATCCCATGACCTACTTACGGATGAGCTATTAACCAGCCAAAGCAGAGCGCCAAAGAAGTGTATTAGATCTGACACTTTATCACTTTTGACCCCCTCCACACTCTCATGTTCACATTCTCATTATCTGAAGTGTCTTTTAAATATTGTGCATGCCTATTTTTTTAACCCCCTATATTTTCTTTATATACTAATATGATAATGTTGTATACTGTACCTAGGGGTGGGGGATATTAAGTCAAATTCATTTCTCTATATTTTTGAGGACTTTCTCGACAACCATAATAATGCAATATTTTTGCAAACTGTCTAAAATAAGTTAAAATGTGAGTATTTATTTAGCTCACTGTGACGTCAAAACCATAATTGTCTTGAATGAACCACAAAAGTGTAGAAAAAACTATTATACCTACATTTTAGTATATTTCACATGTTTTTCTAGCTTTTTGTCGATTTCTTGACTTTCATTTAATTTTTTTCATTTCATTCCTCATTTGTTTCAATCGTGTTCTTTTCTTTTACCACATGGTTTTGTTATTTCCCATACAGTAATCAGGCCAATCACATAATTGAAAAGGAGCACAAAGAAGATCAATCTTATAGTGGGTGCCCCCTTTTCTAAAACACCAACAAAGAGTGTTGGAAGATCTACTCCGTCAATATTGTAAATTTGTTTATCTTCCCAACAATTTCAACATCATCTTGTAGATGATCTATTGCCCACCTCTGTTTGCTGATTCTAAACTACTTGATATGAATAAAGTCTTGATCATCATACTCATTTTCTTTATACTTTATGTGCAGGTGATTGACTACAATGGAGAAAGGACATTGGAGGGATTCAGCAAGTTTTTGGAGAGCGGCGGTAAAGACGGAGGCGCTCCAGCTGCAGATGACGAGGAGGATTTGGAAGAGGTGAGACCTGTTCATCTATAAAGCACTCCTATCTACACCTAAAGTAACCGTAAAGCTTTGGCATTTCGCTGTGCACTTTTAAGAGGAGATGGCATCATGTCTGTTCTTAAAATATCGCCGTAAACTTGGAAGTTGCATTGTTCGAGCAGATGATTGACACATGTAAACAAAAGCAAGATTTTAACGAGCTTTTGCGGGAAAACGTGCCATACCAAAATTTACAACCAACAGGAACGGCTGGGGACAAACTCCAATCCAACTTTATTTATAGAGCGCTTTAAAAACAACATATTTGACCAAAGTGCTGTACACAAAACATGACACATTACATGAGCACAAATAAGGCAGAGTACAATAAAAGTCAACTCCAGTGGGTCAAACGCCAAACCAAAGAAATATGTTTTCAGGAGAGATTTGAAAGTCTGATATTCAGAGGCAGCTTGTTCCAAAGTTTAGGACCAGCCACAGAAAACTCCATCCCCATAGGTTTATATCAGTCCAGAAACCCCCTTCATTCTTATTAATGTATCATGCCCCTAATGAAAATGGTAGCTGCCTTTTTTTAAATTGATTTTTAGATCGAAGAATGCAATCCGGTGCATGTATTTGATAGGAATGTATCAGTTAATACATTTTATTATGTCCGTGAAGGTATCCAAAAGATTAACCTAAATATGAATGCACAATCTGAGTGAAAATATTTGATATTCGAGTATTGTGCCAAAGCAATATTACAATATTATACTAAAATATTTGATTTATTTTTTCATTTTTCACTTATTTTCAGGCAAAACTAGGCAAGGCAAATTAATTTGTAGAGCACAGGTCATACACAAGGCAATTCAAAGTGCTTCACAATTTCATAAAATTACAAGAAAGCAGATAAAATCAATCAATAAAACAAATATAATCATTGACTAATTACATTAAAAGTGACATTAAAAGTGAAGAGTGCAGATAAAATACTTTCAGTTGACATATGCACAGTTAAAAAGAACCGTTTTCAGCCTAGATTTAAACATTGTCAAAGTTGAGGCCTGTCTCACACCTTCTGGCAGACTGTTCCAGATTTTTGCTGCATAAAACTGAAACGCAGCCTCACCATGTTTAGTCCTGACTCTGGGAACCAGCAGGAGACCACTCCCTGAGGTTCTCAGAGCCTGAGAGTTCATATGGCACTAACATGTCAGAGATGTACTTTGGTGCTAGACCATGAAGAGACTTGTAAACAAGCAGAGCTATTTTAAAGTCTATTCTCTGAGCGACAGGAAGCCAGTGCAGAGATCTGAGCACTGGACTAATATGGTCGTATTTCCTGGTTCTAGTCAGGACTCGAGCACTACCCGAAACTACTGTATATCACGGTAGGCACAGGGATCAAATTAACAAAAGTCAGCCTGAAAAGGGAGTGGGAAAGAAGGAAAAACTTATTTAATCTCACCCCCTTTTCACATTCATGTAAACACGATGAGCTTTTCTGCTGCTTCTGTCAGAAAACAGAAAAAAAATCTATCTATCAGCAATCTTTGGATTCAGTACTGATTAAGCAAATATCTTCAGAGTCAGAGGAAGGAAAAAACTTCCACACAGTGCAGTCGATCTGGTTACTACTGCACACATTCTGTCCCTAGTGATGTGGGTTCAAATCCTTGCTCCAACAATTTGCTGAATGTATCTCCCTGCTCTTCGACGGCTTGGCGGGGCAGCTGTTGGCACTTGTGCCTCACAGCAGGAAGGTCCTGGCTTCAATTCCTCTCCAGGGCCTTTCTTTGCATGTTCTCCCCGTGTCTGCGTAGGTTTCCTCCTGGTGCTCCGATTTCCCCTACCATTTAAAACATGTACTGGTACAATAGGTTTCCCTCTGGGGCCGGGACTCCCCCGAAATAGATTTTTAATCTCAGTGGGACTTTCCTGGGTTAACAAAAGTCAAACAAAAAAAAACTTTGACCCTGAGCTTTCCCGTCAAATGCAGCCTTCCTTCCTCCTTAAAAAAATAACAAAAGGAGAATTTTATTTGTATAGTGATGATTGCAAACTGGAATATTCTTATATTCACTTCATACATGGTGGCTACAGCTAGCTTACGAGATCTTAAATTGAATATTCACATTTCAACACTGTAAAATGTATTTAAAAAAGCAATATGTTTCTATTTGATCAAATTCTGTCAAAACAAGACTCAAAGAAATACTACAGTCGGAACCAAAACAAAAGTATTAAAATGGTTAGAAAATCTAAGAGTAAATCCAAACTTTTGTACATTTAGTTTTAGGCCGAGTTTGCAATGGGGCAATTGCCTATCCTCAAAAGCTGAGGGTTTTTCTGTCTTGCATCTCCAGCGTTTCATGAAGCTGAAATATAATAAATTTAATACTACTGCAATGTATAAAAGCAGTTTTAGAAGTATATTTTGCCAATAATATTGATAACCGGATGAAGGATTAGGTTTTTTGTCAAAATCTTTTGCAAAAATCCCTAGTTCGCAAAATATGTCTAATTCTCTATTAGATGGAAGACCTCAGTGGCATGGTGGCTTCTTGGATATTGTATCAGCCCTAAACCCAATCATTTATCCAGTATTTAGTCACAAGGCCTATTATCTTGCTGTAGTCATGCAGCAAACCCCCACAACCATCATATTAAGTAATTTTTAACTCCGTCTCAAATGTCGTTCAAATCCCCTCCGTGTAAAAGCAAAGCACCGGTAGCTGTCCTCAAATCTTCACAGTGGATCCTCTTCGCTCGCACCTTTCTCGCTCTTCTGGCTCAGCGCCGTCGCCTCTTCCCAGAATACGCTTTGGGCAGTGGGCAGCTCCCCGCACCAGTGCCTCGTGCAGCTGTTGGCGGTGTTTACTGGGCATTACACGGAGACCTGAGCCGTGGTTAAGCCACACGTGCAGCATTTCACTCAACATTGGCTCCCTGCTGTTTCTGCGGCTCCAGCTGTCGGCAGGATGTGGAGCTATTGTTGTGCCTAATATACGGCATGTGTGTCAAAGGTTGATTGGCTGCTCCTGTCAACACGGTTCTGATGTGAGAGCCATTTTTTATATGTATTATTATAGAGTGGTTGGGCGATACAGTGAGGCCAATAAGTATTTGATCCCACTGTGATTTTGCAAGTTCTCCCACTAAGAAATAATGGAGGGGTCTAAAATTTCCATCGTTGGTGCAATTCCTCTGTGAGGGACAGAATCTTAAAAAAAAAATCTGGAAATCATATTGTATGATTTATTAACAATATTTTTGTATATTACAGAGTCAAATAAGTATTTGATCACTTGCTTAGCAGCCAGATTTCTGACCCTCAAAGACCGGTTATTCTGCTTTTAAATAGTCTAACTACACTCTGCTCATGATTCTAATTTAGTAGCACCTGTTTGGGGTTCTTGGCTTTCAAGCTGTGGCTGTGACCCCCAAAACTACCATAAGACCACGTCAGGACCCCTACTTTAACTGTTTATTGTTTATAATGATATGAAGCAGCAAAAAATCAGGTGTAATGATATAGAATTACAAGGTGTACTTTGCAATTTTACCTTTTATTCACAAATGCCTAGTGTTGTATAATACCTTGGGCAAAGATTCTTCAGTCTTCATCTGTACTCTGAAGTGTAGGACATTTTGCGCTTTATCCAAAAAGCTTTGTCAGCATATAATATCTTATTATATATTATTGTAGAACAGCATCCCAAGCGTCCTCATTACCAATATTTTACGTATTAATTGCGAACTACAGTAAGCTGCCCTTTACAGCATCTCAATGACTGTATAACCTTTCATAAACATTTGGATACTAGCATTGTGACTATTCATTCACCTCCTTTTGCCCAATAAACCTTTCATCAAGTCTGTTCTGTACAATAAACATTTACAATAAAATCAAGCCACCATGGACGGCACATTTAACTTTTTTCAGTGTTTCTGCAGTAAAATTGGTTGAAATGAAGAACCCAGGTAGTCAACATGACAAATAACAATCACGAACAATCATTTGGCCTTATTAAAATCCACTTGTATCATTTAGCATATATCAGGGTTTCCGCACGGCATTAAAAAGCATTAAGTCATTAAATGTATTGTGTCAAAAATAAGGCCTTAAATGTCATTAAAAAGAATTAAAACTGGCATTAAATCAAACATTCTTGGAAAATAAAGATTGGCAAAGATCCAAAAATAGGGTCTATAGTATACTGCTGTTTGGAAAGGAATTATACACTATTTCTGTTCAAAAGTTGTCAGTTGTTTCAAAATTTGTATTGAATATGGAAATTAATATTAAATATGCACCAATTTGTGGCATTTCTGGCATTAAAAATTTAGAATTTGGCCATTTAAAATTGCATTAAAAAGCATTCAATTTGACTTTATGCTACCGGCATTAACCCTGTATATGGCATTGTTGAATTGTAATACATGTAATGCAAAACAAAAACCCTATACCCCCTGCAGAACAATTAGATCAGTGAACCCACCATAATTCTAATATAAGCGAATTGAATATATTATATTAAATTATATATTTCATTAAATAAACCAATAAAGCTGGAATTTTGATCAAAGCAACACAGTAACCGTTATTTTATGACATTTCCACACTTGTATATTACAATATGGGAAATGTACCCAGGGAAAGGCTTGTCCCACTGATTTCGCAGATATATAAAAGGTACAAAGTCCAGTTTGTGACCAAGAAGAACTATTGGTTGATTTAAATTTCAAACTGATGTACTGATGATTACTTGAAATTAACAATTTTCTTTGTGTGTGACAGGATTTGGATGATTTGGAGGAGGGGCAGGATGAGGACTCTGACGGAGAGGACAATGATCACGACGAGTTGTAAAATCTGAAAATGAAATGGTACAAAAACAGGAGAAAGGAGACGTGTCCCGCCCCGAACCAGTCGCCGTCATCACCTTTTACTTTGTCCTCTGTTCTGTCCCGTGAACATTAACACATCCCCTTTAGCCGCCTGAAGGGCCGCTCTTTCGCCAGATTCAGTCCAAACTCCACGGGACCCACAGCTGCACCTCTTCTGGCTTGAACGGGACGCTAAAAACACACCGTTTTTTTTTTTCTTTTTATACATAGGTGACCTCAATGCCTTCTCTACAAAACTCCACATCAGCTGATTGCCTTGTTTAATTTAAACCAAATGTAAAAGTGGCATTGACGTTCACTTATCAAACTGTCTCCTGGAACATAATCTCGTCCGTTTTGTCCTTTTTACTTTTTGATTTGAAAGCAGGGGGCCAGTTTTTGTGGCGGGTTTGTAGGGAGCGATCTCTCAGGGGACACGGGGCCATCCTATTGGTGTGTTTTGTATCGAAGTCCACTCCCCCCTGATCTCGTCTTTAGTGTAGCACCACCGCAAACTAAAAAGCCCTTGTCCCGCATTTGTAGCTATGACCAATTTATTTTAAGTTTTAGAAGAGGGCGCTCACATTATTTTGTATTCCATTCCCTTGTTTAACTTCCCCGTATAGTCTCCTCCTTTCGGCGTTTGCTGCTTGCGTTTTGTAAGAGAAAATATAACTTTTTGGGGGTTATTTAATTGCTATCACTGAGAATTTGTTTTTTTTAATTTAGACGTTGTCATTCTTTTTTTAAAATATTGTACAAATGTGCCCCGGCTGTGGTGCGCTGTCCGCCTTGTCAGGGCGATTTTGTCAGAACCTCGGACAAAATTCATGAAATTTAAACCTGAAAACTCTGATAGGTTGCACTGCATTCATGCCTATTACGACATCCACTACTTACCGATTACTGTTGAGGCTGGTTTGAGAAGTGTCTGTTTATACGAAAGGGAGCAGTTGCACAGCCCTATCCCGCACTATTTACTTAGGACATCCCATCTGGTCATACTTTGTACCCCTGTTGCCGGTGTGTGGGCATTTGAATGGTGTGTGTGTGTGTGTGTGTGTGTGTGTGTGTGTGTGCGCGCGCGTGTGTGAGAAACAAAACAATTGGTTAAACTTTGTGCATTACCAAGAGGATGAATGTGAGTTCTTGTATGCGTGTTGGAGGACAGGGAGGGACACTTTTGAGTCCAGGGGATGGGTGTAACAACTGTACAGCGAGAAACTAAAAGCATTCCATCATATCCAAATTGATGTGGAAACGTGAAATGGTGGCCAATAAAAATACGAAAATTAACACATGTCTGCTGTGTTTTGTGTTTAATTCGTAAACGGGAGAAATGCTGCTTGATTTTAGCCCTCCACAAGAAGTGTCAAGAAGGCCTGTGGTGTTCGGGAGGAAAATGTCAAAGAGGCCATGGGATCAGTGTTACAGGGTTTCCGCGCGGCATTAAATGAATTGTCAAAAATGAGGCCTTACAAAGCATTAAATAGAATTCAAACTGGCATTAAATCAAACATTCTTGGAAAATAAAGACCGTTCAACTAGTTTTACTGCAGGAGTTTGGCAAACATCCAAAAATAGTGTCTATACTGCTGTTTGGAAAGAAATTATACACTTTCTGTTCAAAAGTTGTCAGTTGTGTCAAAATTTGCATTGAATATGGAAATTATAATGTTAAATACGCACCAATTTGTGGCATTTCTGGCATTAAAAATGTAGAATTTGGGCATTAAAACCCTGTGTAAACTTTACATTTACATGAACAAACAGAGCTGTTCCTTTGGCAGTGAATTGAAATGATATGAGGCTCTTTCAAACTGAAGTCCCTGAAGTTTGGATCATTTTAGTCCTTTCTTTTCATTTTCATTTGGTCTTTTTGTTTGTCGAGATTTTAGTCATAGCTTTAGTCTCAAGAACTAACTTTAATTTAGTTTAAAAAACAATACCGTGACTAAATATTTTAGTCTACAAAATTAACACCACTTTCTAATAGTGGCACTCGAGGTCATCTGCCATTTTTGACTTCAATGAAATTGGCTAGATGTCATTTTTGGCTTTAGTAATGCAAAAAAACGGGAAAACCTTTTGAATCCACAGAACGATGTCCCCACAGAATACAAAATCAATTTATTTTTATTAGTATGTTGTGAATGTGAGGACTTGAGCCTGAACCAGGATTTCATCTTTCACTATAGCTGTTATTAGTAAATAGTAATGGGTTGCAGATGCCTAGCTATTAAACCATATTTTCATCCACTTTGGGCACAAAAATTGGTCCAAGTTTGTCTAGTTTGGGCCTAGATTTGATGTATTTCTGATGGGACTTGAACACAGGCTTTAGTATTTTAACTGTGACTGTACTTTGTGTGAAGCATTTAAGAATCACTGTGAAGGCTTTTCTATGTGAGGCATCTTAAGTTTTCTCTGTGGCTTATTTATTGTTTAGAAGCGGTGAGAAACTGGTCACAGCTGCATACTTTTATCTATTCAGACGACAAACCTGGTGTGTTCCTTGTGAGAAAGTGGAAACTTGGATGGTACAAAAGAAAATGTATCTGTGATTAATATACTAAACTAACTTAAAAAAAAAAACACACAAATTTTGCAAAGCTTAGCCAAATTGGCCTGATGAGAGCCCATTTTCTTCCTCACCAAAGGACCAGGGGCCAAACCTCCCCATCCTGGCCCAAAGTAAAGCACTATGTCATACAAATGTCAATGTTGTGCATCACATATGACCTAATTTGGGTTTGAAGGGGACATGAGGTACAGTATATTCAGTATTTTCTAAAGTAGAAAAGATTACCCTCTTGAATGAGATAAATTCCCTAAAAGTGTTTGAAACTAGATCATTTATGCTGATATTGAGTGTGTTTGGACTGTCTTACATCAATTTACTTATATTAAACTGAGACAACCCATGGCAAGAAAGAACAAAACTGTTCCATTGGCAATCTTAATTAAAAAGGAGGCACGCACTTCCCAGACCAGTGAAGTAGCATGCAAGAGAATCTACTGTAAGTCAATCTGCTCAAAATCTTTTTAAATTTAGGCCCTTGTAAGCCATTTTCATATCAGACAATTATTTTTTTCCATTTTTTTTTTCCATGTTTCTCAAAATTGTCTTGGGGGGGATTGCCCAAAACTTCCATGATGGACGTCTGGATTTACGAAACGGGGCCTGATATGGTTTACCCCTGCAGACAGTAAAGTAAAGCAGTATCTGTCAGTGCCCAAAATTAGTAGGCCAAGTAAGTATTAGTAATATTACACAGAGGAGAACCATGCAGTCATTGGGAAAACCCTTCCAGTGTCTTCCAGCCGTGGGTTAATCTTAGTTCTCTGACTGACGGTGTTAATGTGGGCTCTTCGTGGCCAACGGGATACGTGCCCCTTCACCCTGGCGTGGCCCTCGCGTTTGGCACCAACACACTCGGGCAGTAAACCACTTTTATCCTGTCTGGTGTTTACTAGACGTGACCAACGCTGCCCCCCTCCTCCCACTCCTCCGCCTTTCGGAGTGTCACCACTTTCTTAAGGAGGCACTGGTTTGGAGCGCGAGAGGTGTGCGCTACGTGAGGATACGTGGGTAGAATCTGATATGTATTATTTACTCCAGCACTTTTTTGAAGAAGTTGTACGCTGTAGTAGTATTTGCTTCTGCTTGTGAAATAAAACAAGACATTTGGTTCCACTGTGAGAAAATATAAGTGACAAAGGATCATGTTCAAATATGAAAAAATATATATTGTATAATTATAGGGTTTGCATTTCTTTACTGCATGTCTAAAATCACAATTCTTCGGGATAGGGATGAGTTTAAAAGCACATTTCACAACATGCTGGGTCACTTTTAAGGGTCACTGTTACTAAAATGCAAGAAAAGTAGCCTGCAAACTCATGAAATTGACAAAAATGCTTTATGTTTAGATCCACATATCTCCACAAATGTTTATATGAGTTTACAATATACTAAAAGGAGGGCAAAACAAATTTAATTCAATAGGCGTATTGCTGTACAGTCATAAGTGTTGCTGTAAAGAGCTGTAATAGTTTAATTTTACTTTTCTTGTCATTAGGCTGACTTGAACATCTGCCATGGGACTCCAGTTGAAAATAGCCTTGTGGTTCTGGTAATATCTTTTACAGACATTATCATGCCTAGTTTTTGGTTTCTTTGTTTGCAAACGATGAAAGCGGTACATTTTAAATTGTAAGTTGTGAACCCAAGTCTTTCCTAATTTGTAATATCTCAATAAGCACATTTCACCACTTTCAGAGAGCAATACTGTCACGGTAATGTAAACAAATATAATCTCCTTCAAAAATGTTAATTTTCCCGTGATTTGAGAGACTAATGTCAAGAAATCTGCCAATGGGGTAAGATTAATGGACCTCAGAGCACCCAGAATTACTCAAGATTTTAATTTACTTAATAAACGCAATAAAATAAGATTAGATAACATTGACTGTGCTGTACTGGAACTATGACTTGGAAGAAGGTGTAGGAGTATACAAGTGTTTACTTCTTCCTACTCCTATTGAGCATATGGAAGAGCTTTGTCGCCTGGCAGGGCATCACATATTTCACACTGTTGTTGTTGTTGTTTCTGTTGTTGGTGCTTCTTCTTGTTGCTCAATAAATCTCAATCAAGGGAGGTTACATTTTGCAGTGTGATAGATAAAAAGGATTTATATTAGATGCACAACCACTTTTAAAAAAACATATATACTATATAATAGACTAAAATTAAATGAAGAATTTGTTTTGTCAGTCTGATTAAATCATGCACATATATCTAAATACTCAAGTTGTATTTTCTGACTTGAATAGTTATTGGGATGACTGCACTTTACTTCTCTTTATGCAACATTGTTTTTAAGTAACCTTTCTCCAACTTGTGAAAATATCTTGGCTACTCTACCCACCCCTCTGTGTGTGAGCAAGTAAGAGGTTAGTTGTTAGTGGGAGGGACGCACAGAGCAACTCATCTTCTAGATCTTACCACGGGATGTGCAAGTTGACAGCCCCTGAAATAGACTGACAGGAGGTATAAAAGCGTGCGAGGGAAGGCCCAGCCAGAGGAGCTTTAGTCGCCCGGGAGTAAACTACACAGGGAGAGGAAGACAGCTGGACTGCAACGAAATACTGACCGTCCTGATCTCACTGAAAGACTACATTTTGATCTTTTTTCCTTGCTGAGAAATAAAAGCCATCTCTACTATGATGAAGTTCTACCATTGCCCCGTGGTCCAGACGATTGGCCCCAAGCCTTACACCCAGGACTGTGCGATACCCATCACCTGCAAGGGGGCCGCCCTTAAGCCCATACGCAGTGTCCACTTCCCAAATGACATTGTGTTCCAGGACTACGTTCGACAGGGAGAGATAGAGCGCATCGGACTCTTCATCAAATCCAAAAGGGTCACTTTGGACACCATCTACCCCACGGGTGAGCATCACACTTGCAAAAGCTTTAGAAGTATTATGTTTAAACTGAAGGGGATCAAGAGAGAACAGGGTTGGTTTAGAGCTGGATAGATTTGAAAGAATCACCCACTTTTTTTTATATGGATGGTTTCTTTTATGCAGAAATGTGGTTTAATATATATATGAAATTAGTTGATAACATTTTTTTATATAAAAGCACATAAAGCAAGAAGATGCCATTTTTAAAAAGACCACTTGAAATCTTCAGAATATAATGGATTACAAGGATTATACTAATGTTATTACTCCTTTGTATTTTGCAGGAATGGCTGCGATTCACGAGGCTGTCCTTTCTGGGAACATTGACTGCGTGAAGCTGCTGGTGAGCTATGGAGCCGATATCCACCAAAGAGACGAGGAAGGCTGGACTCCACTGCACATGGCCTGCAGTGACGACTACCCCCACATTGCACGGTAAGCATTTCAGAGGTTAAGAATTTGTAAAGAGCACAAGTGACATTGCAGTTGTGGCCTACATTAAATCAAATATAGTAATACAACAAAACCAAAAAGTGTGCCAATCTGATTACTGTCTCTTAACATGAGATTGTTCAGTAAAAAAGTGTATATTATGAGTAAAAATAATTATGGTGTTGAAATCTTTGGGGCATCATTTCTTTATAATCTCAAAAGAGGACATTGCAGTCCATTTTCACACCTTGTCAAAACCCCCATTTATCTGCAGTAAATGGACGTCAGAGGAGTAAGCCAAGCTGGTGCATCCTCCGCATTTCTGGACCCCACTCTGACCTGGCACAGCTCTCACTCACATTACTGGGTCGTGTTGTGTTTCTTGCAGGTACCTTCTGTCTTTGGGAGCAGACCGGGACCTCGAAAATGTGTGCGGAGAGAAACCGGCCGATCTCATTGACCCAGATAGTAAAGAGCTGCTGGAGCTTTTTGGCCTTTCTGCAAATGACTGAGAAAGTGGCTTAAAAATAGACTTAAACCGTATGTGAAAATGATAAATCTACACCCAAGTCCTGAAACTGTTTGGCAGAAAGGGACTGAAGAGGCCACATCAGATCTGCAAGAAATCTTCTGATTGCATATTCAGAAAATTGTCTGAGAAACAGAGAAGAGTTGGTCAAGAGAAACTGCTGACATGATGAACTTTACAGTGCACAAAGGGGAGTTATTTTAGCAGCACTGCAATGAGACGAACATGGCATCTGCAGCTTGCATTGGTAGGAGTTTGGAAGGCTTTGAATGTTGTGAAACGTGATGTGTTTGTGCTCATTTGTTTGACTTTCCAAGCTAAAATTACCAAAAATCATATATGCTGTTGATTGTCTTAACCAGCAAATGTGTTTACAATAGATGTATGCATGTTTTACTATTTTGTGTTCACTATATTATTTTTCTATGGTTTGACTTTGATATTATCTACCATTCCTTTTGTATCAACTTTTTATGGATTTTATAAATAAATGATAAAACAAAAAATGTGTTGAGTACAAAAAAAATGATTTAACTGCAAGTAGAAAAGTTGTTATCCAACACCATTATTTACAAACTACCAGTTACAGACATGCAAGAGTCAAACAATTATTTAGTTATTTTTAATAAAATATCAATAGAATTGTTGCCAGTCAGAAACTCGTACACAAGAAAAGAAAATGATAATATTTACAGACAATACAGAAAAGTAACCACTTCTCTGCTTCATTCTTTGAACTTCCACTCCTGTCGACACATGGGGCACTGCTGCTGGACCTGCTGCGAGTTCAGCCACTTCAAAATGCAGTGCATGTGGAAGCAGTGGGAGCACTGACCCCAGACTAGCGGACAGTCATCACCCGGGACTTTGCCTTAAAAGGAAATAGTTGGGTAAAGTGGGGTATACTTTATTGCCACAAGATCCTGACTTGAGCTAAATTATGATGCATCTTAATTTCATTCATACCATATTTATACATAGTATGCATGCAAGGAAATAATATATTATCATCAAAATGAGATAAAAAAAAAACTAATAAACGAAGTCCACAATTTACTATGACATTTTGTGCTGCAAGTGTGCAAGTTGCTATCCCTTTGTTTGTTGTCTTCCAGTTTTATACTCACTGCCAACAATTTAATTACAGGAACAAAAGAAATTCAACCAGTGCCGATCTAAAGCCTTCCCCCACACCCACTTATTAATTAGCATGTCAACTTGTCAATCACGGCTGAAACCTAAACAATGGCAAAACCAGCTGATACTCACAATCAGGGCAGCAGCCATTGAAAGGCATTCTGCAAATGCCACAGTTTTCATCGTTAGCAATCCACAGCCACGAAGCCACGCCGTTCCACTGTCGGATTTTCACTTTCATTGTGTTATATCCAAAGCATGCGTCCTAAAACATATACTTAAGTCAATTAAGTGATGAACTACCCTAGCTAGCAAAGGTAGCTAGCTGCAAAGCTAACCAGCATTGTTTTTTCTTGTTTACCTTACTCGCCACGTGAAAATCCAAGGAAACACAAACGATTAGGCTAATACTTCGATACATGTAACGCTATACACATACAAGTCTTTAAAATCAGAGATACATTTTAGACAGCTTCATGTTTGTAATTTGTCAACATGATGTTGAGTTTCTTCTTTGGGGAAAAACGGCTGGAGGGAAGTTTAAAGCTTGAAGCACCGCCCTCTACAGTTAAGGCAACACAAAGCTAGACTAACATAAACATAAACGAATTCGCTTTTTAAACGTTTTTCATGTATATTCAACACAATAAATGCATTGTATTTTTGTTTTCTATTGCCATCTTTTATTATATGCAGTTTAGTCTCAAGGAATCTTAATTAAACAATTATGAAAATAGGCCACTAGATGGCAAACATTTGTATTTGTATGACTATTTAAGCAACACAAAAATAAAAAAGACGGATTTAATATAATTTGTTACGACAAATACCACGCATTTAGACAATACCCTGACAATATTTATAGGTACTTTAAAATATTATTTCGCGGAAAAAGGGGCGGAACCAGGGCTCACTCTACTTCCGCAAATTATTTGCGTCACGTCCTGTCTCTTCAACCTCGCGCCACAGCCAGCACTCATAAAGGATTGCTCGTCGGCCTGAAACTTCATTGTTCAACTTTCTGTCATCACTTAGAGACTCTACATTCACGATGTCCGACAAGATTAACATGTCCCTGGACGACATTATCAAGATGAACAAGAAAGGAGGCTCGGGAGGAGGCGGCGGCGGCGGCGGTGGCGGATCGTCCAAAGTACCCCGGGGAAGTTCAGGGCGATCCAGCCGGCAGCCCAACACTTTCAGGCGGAACAACAGGCCCGCGCCATACACCAGGGTAAACAAAGAAAACGTATTTATTACACCATTAAACTTCCAAAAATGTATTCTTCTTTTGAGGTCGAAATCATATGGTTGACTTAACTGTTTTTTTGTTTGCCCGAACTAAAAAATTCTGCATTGTAGATCAAAGCTAGTGTCGAACACGTGATATTGTAAGGATGAGCTTACATTTCCCCAGAAATGTTGAATTGTATTAGACTGTAATATTCGTGGTGGATTTCAAAATCAAAATGGCGGCGTGTTTGAGGAAGGCCCATATGGCTCCTCATACTACTGGGTTGTTTACCAGTAGTTTCAGTATAATACCTTTCTGGTTTTGAGTTCTTATCACATTTTGACGGTCAAATTACCAAATGATCAAATGCCCAAATCGTTCCTATTACTGCTTATTGTTTTAACCTTCGTCTTTCCTTGTCTTGTAAACGGATGCTGTAATCGCACCCATAGTGGGGCATTGTTTTAACACGGTGGTATTTACATTTACAGTCACATATACTACAAGTGCTAATGTCCTTGTCTTTCACAGCCCAGAGAGTTACCAGACAAATGGCAACACGACAAGTTTGAAGAACACAGTGGTGGCTCAAGGAGACAAGTAACTGCTGGGAGATCTGTGGACAGCGGATGCAAGTTGCTAATTTCAAATCTAGACTTTGGTGTTTCAGAATCCGATATACAGGTAGCGATTTATTTATAATTTTGAAAACTTTGTATACGATTTTGTATTCATGGCTAACATTTGTAATTTTTGCTGCAGGAGTTATTTGCTGATTTTGGGGAGTTGAAAAAAGCATCAGTACATTATGACCAATCTGGAAGAAGTAAAGGAACAGCTGAAGTCGCCTTTGTTAATAAATCAGATGCGTTAAAAGCAATGAAACAATACAATGGTGTTCCACTTGATGGTGAGCAAGTCCTCTTTTGCCCTGCTCTATTTTTTTAGTAGGAATTGGTGATTTAAATTGTTTACGCTTTTAGGTCGGCCAATGAAAATCCAGCCATTGGTGGAGGCTCAAGAGGAACGAGCGCCATCCAGGTGAGTTCTAAACAACTGTTCCCCACAACATCCATAAATTGGAGTTTGGGCAGGCCCCCGGTGCCTCTCAACTCCTTTCTCCTGCTCTGTAGTGTCCCTTTTTTTTTTTATCATTTAGAGGAATTTAACAGCTAGCGATTTTTAAGTTGATCAAATCACTCTCTGCATCTCCAGAGGTTTTGACCGAAGCAGACTTGGACAGGCGAAGTTTGAGAGACCCGAGAGGAGACGAGGTGGTGGTGGCGGAGGCGGCGGTGGTGGTGGAAGACGTGGAAGTGGGAGCAGCCGTGGTGGACGCGGTGAGAAAAGGCCACAGCTTTCTGCAGAAGAATTGGATGCTCAGTTGGACGAGTATAACTCCAAGGTAAGCTGCATCATGCGTACATGTTTTTTTAGGGCTGTAGTTTTTCCCATATTGAGAAATCCCATGCGTCCAATATCTAGAGGCAGCTACTTGATATTTACTCCTTGCATCAGAATAGAGTTTATTGCCATTGTCAATGAAGGTTTCACAGACTAGGAATTTACTTTGGTGTACTCGTGCAACATGAAACATAAATATAGATATAAAATAAGATAAATAATAAACTATGGAGAAAAAAAAATAGTAATTAAATAAAGGCTATAACTTTAAGGCATGCATAAAACTAGAAAATAAATAAGATTAAAAAAATCTAATAAAAATAAAATAAAATAGTAACTTAACACAATATGACACAACAGTATCCACCTTATTCCCAGCCCCC
This sequence comes from Lesueurigobius sanzi, assembly GCA_900303255.1. Lineage (NCBI taxonomy): Eukaryota > Metazoa > Chordata > Actinopteri > Gobiiformes > Gobiidae > Lesueurigobius > Lesueurigobius sanzi. The sequence goes on from OMNZ01094305.1 coordinate 62,005, forward strand.
ATGATTCCTTGCGTGAAATATGGGCTACTCTTCCGGTATGAGCGGAAGCGGCATTTGACAGCGTTTGTTTACATGCGAACCATCGCTAACTTTATTTTCGTGAGTGTTACAAAGTGAGTGTTCTAAAATCGAGGGGTGGAAGGATGACTTGAAAAAGTAGCCTGCGATCACATGTAGCAGCATTTTTAGCTACTTTCTAAATTTTGTTGCGTCTGACGGCGAGGCAATGAACAATTTCAAAAGCTCGGAGGCGTATCAATATCTTCACAGTAATAAGGTCGGTCTTTTTAGCACAGGTCACACTTTTACACACGTTTCCAACATGTTTCCTTAGTATTCACAGAGGTTAGACCTGGTTTGGCTATACTGCAAGTCCGCTTACATCACTGACGAGTCATGGGTTTATTCAGTCCTCGCTCTATCCATTGAGTTTAGCAGGTGGAAAAGTGTTGTAGCCACATCTGTAGCACGCTGTTCTGTTTACACCCCGCCT
>OMNZ01094305.1:62517-73254 GCA_900303255.1 Lesueurigobius sanzi
TCCCAGCCCCCATGATTCCTTGCGTGAAATATGGGCTACTCTTCTGGTATGAGCGGAAGCGGCATTTGACAGCGTTTGTTTACATGCGAACCATCGCTAACTTTATTTTCGTGAGTGTTACAGACATAAACTATGCGGGAACACCAGCTGTCACATCTCAAACCAGATGACAGTACACTCTAGCCTGCAATCACATGTAGCAGCATTTTTAGCTACTTTCTAAATTCTGCCTTGTCTGACGGCGAGGCAATGAACAATTTCAAAAGCTCGGAGGCGTATCAATATCTTCACAGTAATAAGGTCGGTCTTTTTAGCACAGGTCACACTTTTACACACGTTTCCAGCATGTTTCCTTAATATTCACATAGTTGGTTAGACCTGGTTTGGCTATACTGCAAGTCCGCTTACATCACTGACGAGTCATGGGTTTATTCAGTCCTCGCTCTATCCATTGAGTTTATCTGTAGCACGCTGTTCTGTTTACACCCCGCCTCTCTCTGAAAGCCGTGTCCACTGATGTATAAATGATACAGACAGATGCTCTTTGCGCCACGGATTGCGTTCATTCTCCTGTAATAAAGCAGCACGTGTGTTTATCGAATTTATCAAGCCTAAAAATGTTATCCCTTTTTACTTATCAAGCGATAAGTCGATATAGTAATTATCGCGACAGGCCTAACATCAGGTGAAATACAAACAGCGGGGTGTTCATGCATCGCAGGTCAAGGTAGATCTTGCAGCCACGCTGCTGCCATCCTGTGGACGGTAACGCTAAATATTGATTGATTGACAACCTTGTTGTGATTATAGGGCAATATAAATAAAATGTAATTAAACTATTGTTTTGATTCATTTTCAATTCAGGTTGAGAATGCGGTCAGACAGGGTCATCATGCACAGATGTACAGAGAAAGTGGAATTCAGGCACAAGAAAGAATACAGAGCGGAAAAGAGTGTTCTCTGGTTGTTGCTACAACCGTGAACAGCACAAAACATTCCCGAGCTGCGTGTTGACATGTTATAATGCAATGGTTTTAACTTTCAAACAAACCGCTAAAGCTAGTGAAACGAAAGATGAAACAAGTGAAACGTCAAGCTCAGTGTTAACCTATGGCTAAGCACTACTTCCGGTTGCTCGCCGGAAGTTCTCCCCACAATTGTTTCTACATCAGCGGCCCCAGGAATAAGGTGGATAGTGTGGAGACTATTGTATCTGATTTTAAATTTTTGTCTTTTCTTTTGCAGTTCCAGATGGACACCAGCTAAATGATCTCAGGAGAAGAAACCAATGCAGTTTTCAATGTTTTATTTTGGGGGGTTCACAGTTTTTGTACATAGGGTTTAAATCCATTTTTATCATGTGCATCACAATACTTTTTGTAATAATTGTTTGCAGGGAGACCATCTCCTGGTTTACAAGCTCTTTGTTTTAATGTGAGTAATTGCTGTATGCATACTTTTAAAATGTATGTCAAGTATTGTATGTAGCCATGAATACTATTGACTGCTTTTGCGGTTCTGTTTGTGTGAATTATGTACTATATTTTTGCACATAAACATGTTGTATAGAAGTTTTTGTTTGTCTATCATTGGTTCTTGAAGACTCGTGCCGATTGCTTTGCCCTCATGGTTTTAAATCTGATATTGAGCAGGTGGTTCTCACATTTTTCACAGCTAGTACCATCTCTCAAAACAACTCGTGCCTAGGTGACGCTCTAATCAGGACTAAAGGGGTTGTTAACGTGAGCTTTTACTTTTGGGAGTACGCCATCTCTAAATCATTAAAAGAATACATTTTATGCCTTGTTAAATTGACAACTGAGAATCCCCTAAGGAAACGCAAGTGCCACCAGTGGTCCACGTACCAGTTTTGGAAACCGACCTGGTTTATGCAACACCTTCACTCAATTTTTATTAATTTTTAAACTGGTTAATTGTCAGACCCCCGTTTTTAAATCGCATTAAGCATGGTAGAAAATCACGTTTAATGGTCTATGAACCGTCTCCACAATTAAGGGAAGGTTGGAAACGGCATCCCCCTCGTGCGTCATGACGCGCACGGAGGCTGGATGGACCCCCGGAAACGTGTTACGCGCGGCACACACGGGGCGGCGCCGTTCCGTTGTTCGCCATACTTTCACTGTCAGAGGAGCGACTCACGCACTTACTGCAACAGCGCCTGAAATCACAGCCGCACCAACACAGAGGTAGGTGTCTTTATCTGGAGACATCTGATAGCGCCGTGTCCACAGGAGCGGCCCAGTGCCATCACGCCCGGGATTGTGTTCCATCTTCGCATGATGGGGAACTTGATGCTAATGTTAGCCCCTGAAAGTGGTTAGCTTGGATTGTGCCAAATAAAAAAAAATCCCTCAGGCCATTGGGTTCGCAGTCCCACCCTGTACCGATGGGTCTGGATTAAAAAAAAAAGTTGAAGGTCTTAAAGGATTTGACGATGCGCAATTTTAACTTTTGCTTCTGGAAGACTGTTGCATTCTCCAGGTTTTCTGTCTACTTGGATGCCGGTTCTCTGTTAAAATGCAAATTTGCCTTCTTTGTTACCTTGCATAGGCGTCATCTTGGTCCATCCCATTTTAGCTATCCCATATAGACGCACTCCACTCATGCCAAATGTGTTAAAACACCGTGGTAGCTGCAGGGACCAAATTCGGGGATTTCGAGAATATTCTGTATCACTTGGATTATGGGTATGGTGGTACAATCTCCCTTTCCCTGCACCGTATGACCTAACGCAGCCTCCTGACAAGTTGCTGACTGCATTCTTCACTTAGTCATCATCTAATCGTGGAGACTGGGCATTGCTGGCAAAAGAAACTAAAGTGAAGCGCTTTTGTTATCTCGCCTCCGTGGGGGAACAGTTTTTGCCCTTAAGACTGGGTGGGGTACGGGCTACTTGTCTAGACATACATGTAACTGAGGGCAGATGTACTTGGAGAGCTTTTAAATAATGCACAGCAATGGTGATCTTATATCAGGCTTCTTATACTGTACAAGCATCAGCTATTCTGCGTTGTGCATGGACAATAACTGGGACAAAGGTCTCAAAGTGACAGTAATGTAGTGAAGAATGTCTAATGTCCTCCGGTTGACGTGTCCAAAGTCTATTGTGCAGAGAGAAAGGAAACTGCAAATTTGTCATCCCAATAGACCCCTATGGTTTTTAGAGCCAGCAGTTACATAATGCATTCACTTTTGCTTTCCCCCGGTCCTGCACCATCGGTGATGCCTTGATCTAATCCGATGTCAAATTTAGCAAATCAGTGGACTGCATTTTGAGATTAAATAGCGTTGAGTAAAATGGATTTGGGATTCACCTGGTTCTTTTTAACCCATTCCTTCCTCCAGGGTGAAGTTTAAGGCAGACTTCTTAAAAGGCCTATATGAAAATGAGAAATAGATCTGTGTCTTGTAACTTTCATTGCAACCGTTGTGTCAAACGAATCATTACTATGTCCTCCAGACGATGACAGTGACATTTCTTCCAGATTTGGTTTGTGATACACAGACGTTTTAGACATTGCACAGATGTTCTCGTTTCTAAGCAGCTATCCATAAAATGCATACCTCACGCTGAACATTTTATGAGCCGCTTGTAAATATTCAACACATCTGTGAAGATTGTTGGGGATCTTAAAGCATAAATTCACAAAATATTGTATCTATATTTAATCTTTGTTGAATATAAAGGATTAGAAGTTGTGAGAAATCTTTGAATTCTGACACCTTTAATCTTGTTGTCTATGTTAATCTGTCTCATAAAAGATATACAGGGAGAAAGAAATGAATGTTTTTGGGGAAATGTTGTCTAGTTTTACACATTTAAACTATTCAACCATCCAAACTGTATTATTATAACATTGCAAGGTCTGTTGTTTATGGAAAATCAACTTGACTAGGCCTGAAAGACTTATAAGTAAGATTTTCGATGGGGATTATGAAGGTAATTCATAGCACTACGTAGAATATTTATCTTTTGTGCGGTCATTGGCTGAAATAATAGCATCCATCGTCAACAGCGCACACTGAAATGGCCCATAATGAGACGTTGCTCTGGTTTTCCTCTTGTTTCCTGAGGGCTGTGGTCTGGAGCAGCAGCTGAACCCCTGACTGTGGCTCTCTAATGTAAACGAGAGTCGGGCCTAATGACTTTGTGTTTGACAGAGAGAAGCCAGAAACAGCTGATATGCGTTTGATGGAGCTTCTCTTGAGTGAACGCTGTCAGTATAGTTTCTTTTTGGTTTTGTGAATTGTTAGATTACTTGATTTGGGATGTACAGAAACCTTCGGCATACATTTTTCAAACATTAAATATTAAATAGGTTATGAGGAACATACATATAAATAAATGATGTGCTTTCTGTCCCTTTTTTTTTATATCGCAAGGTTGTGCTCAACTGTCTGAAGAGCCAATAGTCTAAGGCAGTGGGTCTAACTAAATTTTGAACTAATTCTGACTCACCAAATAAAACAAATGCCTGTGGAATAAGTATTTTTGCACTTAAAAGAACAAACATGTGATTTCAAGTACATTTAGGTGTATTGTCTAATCTAATAAGTGTGATTATATGTTTTTTTGTCTTAGTTTAAGTACAAAAACTTCTCAAACGAAGGCCATTTTGACTAATTTCAAGAAAAATTGTACTTTTTTAAAATTTTCTACATGGCTTTTTTTTTCAAAATTGTCATATTTCCAGCTTTAAAGGTTTATTTCATGCTTATTCAACAATAATTGAGCAGAAAATACTATATTTTACCTTATTCAATTCTTATTTTGGGTCACGGCTTGTCATACTGGGGTGGTGGTGGGTCCTGATGCCGTGCCAGTTTAGAACCACTGGTCTAAAGTATAATATGCCTGTAAAAAGCAGATGTTTGGACCTGTTTTACGGCTAATATCTATTGTATTATTTGATCTATATCAGTAGCTCGCCAGCCCTTTCTAAGTACAAGTAGCTTCAACATTTCTACACACGCTTGATGAGTCAAATTTTAGATGCATCTTTTTGTTCTGAACAAAACATCTCCAAGCATTTAGGTGAATATATGATAGTATTTATTCAGGGTTTCCGCGGGGAATTAAAAAGCATTAAAAGTCATTCAATGAATTGTGCCAAAAATAAGGCCTTAAATGTCATTAAAAATCATTTGATATGGATTAATCTTGCAGCCCTACTTACATGTGTTTCTTTGAAGGACCATTTTTGTTATGCAAAAGTAGCTCATTGGCTGAAGAAGGTTGGAGACCCCTAATCTATAGTATCCACATAAAACAAAAAAGCAAGCACAAAGTTCAATATCAGCAGCAAAAAATGAACAAAATGTTTCATTATATTGTCAAAAAACAATCCAGATTGTCTGCTGAAAGGACTTTAGGACAAGATTATTGACAGATTTCTGGATCCAACCCAAACAAACAACGATGAAATTCAACATTTGCAGATTTTCTTTGGGGGTATTTCAAGAACAGAGAATCTTTCATATTGTTGTCGGCGCCTGCCCTTAATCTGACATTACAGCAGCACACTCTTAAACCTCTTGAACGCAGCTTAAAGGCACACTGCACAAAATGATCTTGATGACGTAAAATCACTGGAATTAAGAACATTTTACATTCATTTGAGTCATTAAATCTTGACGTTCATATACTCACGTCACGGATGACTGGGTGCTAACTCCTGGGAACAATGTGGCAACGAAAGAAAGAACAGCACTCCTAGTCAGGTTAAACAGGCAATAAAGTTTAACCTGACTAGGAGTGCTGCCCTTTCTTTTGTTTCCACAGTAATTAAATCTTACCAAGTAAAAAAAAATCTGCCAATGGATAAGATTCTTGTAGTAAAATGAGATTTATTGAATCTTATTTTAGGTGCAATAGGATGTTTTTACTAGTTTTACATGCAAATATACTGATGAGCATGACACAGTAGCATTGGATATAGGCTACGGCGTCTTAAATATGGATTTCGAAACATCATTTATTGAAGGTTTGACTCTGAACACTAAATTGTTGATATATGTAGCGTTTGGAGCTGTATTGAGGGAAATGTTTTTGAACGCTGTTCGGTCGAAGCGCGTGCCTTCCTGCTTTTGTGTGTCGTCAGGTACTTTCTACGAACCACTTGTTATCCTCAGCTCACCTCTTCACAGGGAACGACCCTTCCTCAGACAAACAACGGGTCCATAATCACAACTAGAGGACGCACCCATTTCTATTTATCAGAAATGTTGATTATAACACGGCTAATCCTGGTTTGTGCTCATATATTTAGTCTGAAAGATGTAATATTGGCTCGCTTCAGGATTTATTCAGGATTCTTTTCATTCAATAGTTATTTTATTGAAGATAGTGCAGCATAAATGGGGGTGCAGCAGCCTTAAGGGGAGACACTGCAGGCAAGACATTCTTATTATTATTATCTTTCAATTTTCAGGTTTTGGGTCAGTTCTCTTTACACATATACAGTACTCTCACCTGGAACCAAATAAATGATATAATATTTACAATAAGGAGCGTAATTATGGCTCAGATTCAACTTTTATCCATAGAACTATACTGGAAATTGTAAATTCAATTCTCAAAAAGCATTTTTCTCACATTGTAGCGACAACACCTCCATTTTAGTAGCACCAGTCTGCTACATACCAATATTTAGCAGGTTTGTTCTGAGGGATTTTTCAAGCCTGATTTACAGATGTTTTCAGTAAGTTTATTCAAAATAGAAGGTATCCAAAATTGTTCTGTGAAAATAATCTGTTTGTATCTGATTTTAAATTGTTTTATGTTTCGACACTGTTTCAAGTCTGAGGTTCTCAAATCTGTATGTTCTTGTTGTACTCTCTGTTTCTCTGCTGTTATTGAGCGGCTTTCTGCTTATGTTTTTAAATTGTTGTCCTTTCAGCGGACATGAATTTGCATCATGTTTCGTAATACACACACGTGCGTTACGTAATGAAAGCTAATTAAAATGGCATAACTGCTTTGCTAACAATGGGTAAACCCCCTCCATTAGTTTGGGTTTAGCAGCACACACTTGGCTGGAGGCTCATACTTGTCATACCAGGAACAGCGGCCCCCTGTATCTGATCCAAAACAGTCTGGACAGGTCTGAGACACCCCTCTGTCACCCCTCCCCCCCTCTCCCTCTCCCTCTCTTTGGGATAGTGAAAACCACTCTCTCTCATGTGATGCAGCTCATTCCATATTCTCTTTGTGTTGAGGTGATAGTACTCGGCAAGGGGCCCTAAAAGGTGTCCCAAAAAATAGCACCAGCAATAGACACAAAACAAATGTTGTGAGTAGAGCCATTATTGTCGTCATGTTGAGCTATTTCTGATTTAATTTTGATTATATGTTTTAGTAAGGCTGAGAAAATATGAGAAAAAGATGCAATATTTGATACTGTCTCATTTTTTAGGTACTAATGGTATCAATGGTACCAAAAAAAATATTTTCCTTTAGATGGCACGCCTGTGTAGGTTCTCAGTCGTACAGGAGTTGTCCATCGTAGGCAAAGATTCTTCAGTCTTCATCTGTACTCTGTAGTTGAAGTGTAGGACGTTGCGCTCTTTATCCAAAAAGCTTTGTCAGTGAATAAGTAGACTGGACATGCTCGTGGGTCTCTTAAGAAGAAGCCAGTAGGAGGAGTTGGCCTCTAAGTCCCCCCTCTCTTGGTTCTAAAGGTTGGAAAAACATCTGACCTATTCACACCTCATTATTGCTGGTGACATTCATATTGACTTTGACTTTGTTCTAAGGCTGTTCACTCTTGTCTTGTCAATGGCCCTGCTCTGGCCAATGGACCAGCTTCATTAGCATGACATAGGTGTGGCTTCTGTCTATGTTGTTGTAGACCGGGTCTTAGATGGTTAAAGCGGTTGATTGACGTTTTAAAGCCTAGTGGGTCCTGAGACAACACTAAAGAAATTTATGTGAGAGAAACTGGACACAAAGTGCTCAGGAAGTCAGTACCAGAAAAGTAGTTTTTAAGGGAAGGTGCTCTTTGGCGTTTGGGGAACAGAAACTTAAGAGAAAAACGAAGAACTAAGACACTCCTCCCAAATTATAATTCTCTATTTACATTTTCTAAAAAGACTTTTTTTTACTGGGCTAATACATAATAAAATCTTTTAAAACATGTTGCTGGTTTCTTCCACGGGTATCACAAAGCCTTTCTCTAGAAGTGAGGACCAGCGTCTACATCTCCTCTTTCATAGAGAAGCGATTAGAAACTCAGGACACCTGGTGTGATTAGGAACTCAGAACATCTGGTGAGCTGAGGGAGTGGCCGCATAATTGCTTGTTGGAGCTGATATGCGTGGAAGAAACCAGCAAGATTTTATTAGCCCAGTAGTACAACAAAGGCTTTTTAGAAAATGTATATAGAGAATTATAATGTGGAAGGAGTGCCTTGGTTCTTCTTTTTTCTCCTAAAGAAAGTTACTTGGTTGTAGTAAATGATAAAGAAATTACCTTTTCTGTGTTGTTTAAATTTACAAAAACTAAAATAAAGAGTTAAAAAAAAATAAAAAAATGATAAAGAAATGAAAAGAAATAGTCCTTAATGGAATGACCATTATTGTTTGGTTTTATGGTTCTAGAGGACCAATAATTTAGTATGCTGGTACTGGTATTGTAAGTCAAGCATTGTTCCATTCAATTTAAACGCAAATAGTAAGTAATAGATTTTCAACAAATTGTGTCAAAACAAAAATTCAAAAAACAAACAAAATAAAGATCAAAACAAGGCTAAAATGAATCTAAATTAAGAAAATGATAACTAAAAGTGAAGTAGTTTTGCACATTTGTAAGTGCCATGTATTTTAGAGAGTGAGCAAAACATCTCAGTCAGATGGAAGACTTTAGTGGCGACATATTGTAGCTTCATGTGGTACAGATACTTTGGCGATGTATTGTGCAGCTTAAAGGCAATATACCTGATTTTTTTTTTTTTTAATTTACAAACAAGGAAAGCGAGAGCGAGTAAATGTAATTATTCACTGTGGCCAAAACTCATTCATAACTTTCCAAACACATTTCTAACATCCAATTTCTTCACAGAGATGAGTTAATAAGACAGTTTCACAACATGTACGGTCAAGTTTAGGGTCACTAAAAATGCAAGAAAATGAGTCGTGGAAGTGACACAAATGCTTTATACTTAGATGCACAGTATTATTTCCACACATGTCTGAGAGAGAAGGAGGATAAAACTAATTGCATTCCTCTACTGGGGGGGGGAAGAATCATGTATAGTGCTTTTAACATGTGCTGAACTCATGACATTGATCTGGATGATGTAGTCAGTAAGTTGCTGTGACCATGTGAGGCGCAGCAGTGGAGCTGACGACCCACTAACTGAAGAGTCTGTGGTTTTAATCTCACACAAGCAGCCGCTGTGTCCCGGAGCCATTACCTCTTGAACTCCGCCAGCCGTGAGAGAAGGCACAATCTCACAAAAGATGTTATAGTTCAAAAAGCTAACTCCTCATCATTTGAGAAAGCTTTTAGTGTGTGGCAGTAAATGCACCCAAAGGTCAGAGGTTGTTCGAGCTCATCTCTCTGGTGCAAGTGCACACATTTGTTTAGTCCTGGGTCAAGACGCTTAAGTGCTACGTGTTAAGCTAAGTGTCTGCACATTGTTTTATGGATTCATGTACATAATGTGTGTGTGAATGTTCCTTCATCATGTGGACTGCTCTTTGGATGTGGAAAAATGGCATACAAATAAATTGAAATCATTTACAATATTGCATTTCATGTGCGTAGGGCTGGAATCAGAAAATGTTTTTAGTTACTAAATGGTATCAAAAAAACTGGTGCCGAAAAAATGTTCTTGAGACGGCACTAAAGAAAGTTACTTTCAGTGTTGGGGAGAATACTTTGAAATTGTATTCAGTTACAGAATACTGAATACTTGTCTTAAAATGTATTTTGTAACGTATTCAGTTACTTTGCCCAATCAGTGTACTGTATTCTGAATACTTGGATACTTTCACCTTGATTTGCTTTATATTTTTGTAAAAATATGGTGAAAGATTAAAAATATGTAGCAACACTTTTACACCAACTGTTGTCTGTCTCTTCTTTCTCTCTTCTTTCTTTCTTTCTCTCCCCTTCCTCTCTCTCTCCCTCCCTCCCTCTCTCTCTGTCTCTCTTTTTTCTCTCTCCTCTCTCTCCTTCCTCTCCCTCGCTCTCTCCTCTCTCTTCTTTCACCCATCTCCCTCTCTCTTCTTCCTCCTCTCTGTCTCGCTTGTTCCTCTCTCTCTCCCTCCCGCTCTCTCTGTCGCTCTTCTTTCTCTCTCTCCCTCTCTCCTTCCTCTCCCTCGCTCTCTCCTTCCTCTCTCTCTGTCTCTTCTTTCTCTCTCTCTCTTCTTTCTTTCTCTCTCCCCCTTTCCTTCCTCTCTCTCTCCTTCCCCTCTCTGTCTCCTTCCCCTCTCTCTGTCTCACTTGTTCCTCTCCCTCCCTCTCTCTCCCTCCCTCTCTCTCTGTCTCTCCCCTTCTCTCCCTCTCTGTATTCCTTTGGTATTTGAAAAGTAACTGTATTCGAAATACCCTCAGAAGGGAGGGTATTTGTACCTGAACACAGTTACTCAAAATGAGTATTCTAAATACATATTTCAAATACATGTATTTAGTTACTCCCCAACACAGTCACTTAATAATAATAATAACACTGTCACGCTTCAGAGTAAAATTTCGGTGTCACAATCAGCGAA
>OMNZ01094308.1:0-39026 GCA_900303255.1 Lesueurigobius sanzi
TCTAAACCACAACTAAACCAGGTCTAAACAAGTAAACCACTAACTCAGGTCTAAACCAAGACTAGACCAGGTCTAAACCAGGACTAGACCAGGTCTTAACCAGGACTAAACCAGGTCTAAACCAGTTCATCAAAGAGAGGTAATGTTGAAAATACAACTTTAACTTTTACCCTAATTTAAAGAATGTAGTGGAGTAGAAAGTACAGCTACATCTGAAATGTGAAGTAAAAGTAATTGACTTAAATAAAGTAAAATTACCTATAATTTGTACTTTTTACTTACTTTCCACCACTGCCCAAAATAGAAGTTGGCAGTTCAAGCATTTTTAATAGTAATACCATAAGTATACAGTAAGCTGTATATTTTTTTTTAGAAATGATTTTCAGTGCAGTCAATTAATTGACAATTAAAAGAAACTACTATTTTTCAATCAATCAAAAGGCCCGTTCAGAGAAACCCCTGATCCTGGTTTCAGGGGCAACTGACCTGGCTGTTCCCCCCTTTGTTGACGGCCTTGATTTGTGCCAAAAAGTGCATCTGAAATTTTACTTGGTAATAGTAATCCTTCCAACTCTGGCCAAAACACAAAATCCGTGGAAAAAGGTAATAAATGATGAGGTTTGTCAGGGGCCACGCTGCTTGTTCAGGTCAGGCACCATTAACTAAGCACACAGTCGATCCAGTGCAGATCATAACATCCAATGGCGCCACGGCTGCACGCAGACCCACACACAGATTGCTCAATTAGGCCTACTTTAGCCCCCCGTGCCTCTCTGAACCGGCAGCTACACTTACAAGTCATTACTCTCAGGGTCAAGTGTGATCCCTGCACTTATCTGCATCAACAACCGAGAGCCAAGTGCCGCTGCAGGCCCTTACGCTCTTTACGCATTTAGGCAGAGCAAGACGCGCGGCTGACGGGACAGTAGTGTTGTCTTTAGGAGGGCATATGGAAGACGAAGCAATGCTGCCCTCTTGTGGTGGGATTCATCATGACAAAACCCCTAACCGAGGGGATGTAAAAGGTTACCTCCTCAGCTGCTTGCCTACATAAAACACAAGTTAAAAAAAAAGTAGTCTAAAACAATTGAAGAAATTATTTCTTAATAAATGCCTAAACAGATATTAAAAGACAAGCAGCACAGCTAAGAAAACAATATGTTTTTTTTTTTGTTTGTTTCTTCAGAAAGGATGGTGATGTGGTAGGCCAAGCAGGAAACTCCCTTCCCCACAGCCTCCATTTGGTCTCTTTCACTGTGGGAGTCCATTATATACACTGGCCACACACACAAAACCATCTGTGCACAGTAAACAGTAGGCTTAGGCTATGTATTATAACAGAGTATCATAATTACCATTGGGTAGATGTGCACCACCCACCTTACTATAAACTAACCTTAATGACTGAGGCTGCTCCCAGACAGACAGCCCGGTCAACAGAAGATGCAGTGATCCTTGAGGTGTGGGGTTCTGGGGTTAGAAAAAAAGTGATAGCATTTCATTATACTGTACTGTATATGCTCACAGGGCTGAAAAATAACATAGCCTATTATGTTCACATGATCAGTTCCTGTATGCTGACCAAAAGTCCTCAGGATATGTTTAAAGAGTTGTCAGCCTAAATCCTCATTGGTAGCAAGGCCTTAATCAGCAAAACGTATATGATGTGGATTGACATTAAGGACAGTCAATACTAAAATATGTATAGGGTGCCACTGACTGTAATGGCCAAAATAAATTTCAACATTTTCCAGGTCCCATCCCCTCTTTTTGTCCCTTTTATAAAGCATACTAACTATTCTACTTTCTGATAGCTCAATGGGCTGGAATATTTTCAAAGATTAACTATTGAGTAATCATTGCAACTTATAGCCTCTTACCTCCGCCTCTTTTTGGCCTGTGTGCCCAAACGTATTGAACCCCAAATGCCATTGCTCACTAAAATAAGATTATACACCCCATATTTTTGGGCTATCTCATTTGAAAGCCCTGGTCTACTAGTTTCGGAGTTTAGGCACAACTATCAATTTATTTTACTTGCTCCCTCTTCCATTATTTGTAACTTAAAAAATCAGGTATAGTGCCTTTAACAAGCCATACTTCATAGTAAGCATTTCCTGCTCACTACACTTGTAGAATCTGAAAAAAAATAGTCTCTCTAGCCATAACCATTTTAGTTCTGTGCCTTTTTGTATGTAATATACTCATTGGGCACAAGTTATCCAAATATGTGCCAAAGTGGATTATTGCATTTTAGAAATGCTTTCACCATAAAAACACATTTTCATGTTTAGATGGAAGTGAATTTCCTTTCTAGAACTTTGAAGTTTTTAAAAACATTTATGGGGGAAAATGTAGTGATTTCAATATATAACTTTTATTGTATATTACTGACATAAATATGAGAAGAAAATGATTTTATATAAAAGTTTGGTATTTTATGCATAAAAATTGCCTACAGTTTTGGAGACGAAATCTGAATATTGGATAGAGCCAGGTTTACATTTCTGGTTTTATTTTTTTGATACATTAGTTATATAGCTTTATTCAGAGGGGATTTGGGATATTTTATTTAGTTTGTGAATAAACTAGTTATTAGAATACCGTTTACTACAAGATTGCAAAGTTTGGAGTCTGTAGGTGCTATTAAAAGTGGAGATGTTGTTGCCACACTGGGAAAAATGCACTTTCCCATTTAATTCTATGGAGAAATGTTGATTTAGTGCATTAATTACACTCCTTATTGGAAAAAAGAGGTAATTTATTAGTTTCCACTTGAACATTTATATGTTAAGAGATTAAACTGGCCCAAAATCTGAAATTGACTTTAGCCTGTAGTGTCTCCCTTTAAATACAGTATAGCTGTAAATAATTACAGATTAACTTTATGTCTCCTCAGTACGTTAAGATTACGACTTGATCTTCCACTTTTCTCCACCTTTGTCTCTTCTGAATACAGTAGTTGCTGAACTAATGCACAGCAGGAAAGTCCCAGATTCGATTCTTAGGTTGGCAGGGTTTCTACAGGTTGCAGAAAGTCAATTTTAATGCCACAAATCGGTGTATTCAATATTCATTTCCATATTCAATAGAAAATTTGATAAAACGGACAACTTTCAACAGATAGTGTATCATTTCTGCCAAAACCCCAGTCTTGACCCTAATTTTTGTATTTTTGACAAACTTAAGTAAAAATAGCCGAACAATGTCAGTATTTTCCAGTAACTTTTGATTTAATGCCAGTTTGAATTTGATTTAATACTTTCTAATGACATTTAAAGAACTAAACATTTTTTTTGCTGATAAACTGTATAAATGGGTGTGTAAAAGTATTATCTACATGTTCCAGTTAATATTTTGACATTTTAGTGTCCTTTATGCCTAAAACCGAGTGTCTAGCCCCCTCTAGAGGTTGAACAGATAAAGTGGAAGTTGTGCTGGTGGTAGTTTACGTCATCAGCTCTGCCACGCCTCATCATCCTCTAACGCTGTGGTATCACTGTGGCTCCTCCCCCTCATCATCCTCTAACGCTGTGGTATCACTGTGGCTCCTCCCCTCGTCCCCCGTAGCCAGTTGGAGTTGGATTAACGAACATGCCTCTTTCACGGCAGATTTCAAATTTTTGCTGTGGGTGGAGTAAGGCTCTGAGACGCCCGTTTAGGCCCTCTTTAAGGCCTTATTTTTGACACAATTTATTTAATGACTTTTAATGCTTTTTAATGCCCCGCGGAAACCCTGGGTTGGGCCTTTCGGTGTGAAATTTCCCCCCTCCTCATCTGCATAGGATTTCTCCGGGTGCATCTGGTTTCCCTTACCACTAAAAACATGTACAACAGGGTCCCCTCTGAGGCCCATGAACAAGAGATTCTGAATCTCCGTGGGAGTTTCCGATTAGATAAAGGTATATAAACATACAACAAAAAACAAATTGTACAAATATTTATTTGTCAATCAAATAACCAAGTCCCCAAAACACTCTGTAAAAAGGGCCAAATAATTCACATTTAAAGAGTCTGAAAACATGGAGTCAGAATGTAGCAGTTTGTACATTTGTACAAGTTGATGAGAGGCACAAAAGAAAATCTTTTAAATCCCTCATTTGTTCAAGGGCCGTATAGAAAGGATGGGCAGCAGTGTCGAATATCTGACACTAATCTGTTGCGGTGGCACAGGAAGAAAGGCCCACATCAAAATAAGATGCCACTGTTCAGAGCTCAACTCTTACGGCAGTGTTTTCAGTCTTAGGAAACTAATGGTTTTGTGTTATTTACAACGCAAGAGGTGAGGTTCTCCGTTTTGCATTTATAAAACCATTTTTAAAAGAGCCAAATGTCTGGTCCAGGGGCTGTTGTTTGGAACAAAACTTGATACCAATTAAAATAAATGTGTGATGTCTGATGCTGTGTGTTTGGTGCAAAGGATCATTGTCCCATAACTGACAGGATAAAGCCATGTCATAGACAGTACAACATTCTTTTGATTGAAACACTTCAAATAAAACCAAAGGATGTGCTACTTCAGGAAAAACATACAAAAAAATAAAACTAATGGGATCGGTGCCATCCTGAGAACAATATGAAAATAATAAATAGACCCTGGCCAGAATCCCAGACTCGCTCTAGTTCAATGCAGGTCTGTGCACTGCAGGTACTCAGTCCAGTCTGTGGTGGTGTTAATATCCTTGTAGTCCATTGTAAACCTTTTGTACTGAGCCCTGCTTCAAAATACTCCGGATTCCTGGAACAGATGAGGATATTTATGTAAATGTTTTAAAGTTATTTTGAGTTAGTTTTGTATGTAATCCAGGTCAAATTTCTCACCTCCTTTCTGTGTGTCATCCAGCTGTGTCTGAGGAAACTCAACATCAAATGTAATAATGAGGGAGCCACGAATGTTGATATTGTCGAAGTTTGGTAGACCCTCTCCCTTCTTCCACATCCGGGCACCAGGCTTAGTGATTTTGTCTCTTATAATGTGTACCTGTTAAAAAAACAACTATGTATATAGTTGCAGCTAACAACAATAACAGCTTAAGCCTAGGTCACAACCGGCAGAGTGCGTGTGATGTGCTGAATTTCAAGCCCTAGACTGGAAACTATTTAGTTTCTGGTGCTATACCAATTTACACCAGAAGATGACAGTAGTGGTGCTTCCCAAGCCGTTGGGTACAGTGATCTTATATGTTTCTCCACAAACAAAATAAAACACAGCGCATGGCCAAAAAGTCATACTCTGGTTGTGACCTAGGCTTTAATTATGCAGAAATGTTTAGACCTTATGTCCATCTAAATGAACAATGTCCATCTCAAAGCCGACCAGGGCCTCCACCAGTGAGATTGAGACGTTTGTGTACAGATCATCACCTCTGCGCTCAAACACTGGATGTCTAGAAGAGAAAATACAGTAGGTTGTTTCTTGAGTACTACAGTTTAGGCTCATATAAGGCATAATTATGCTCAAAAGGTGCATTGTGGATTTTTTTTTTTAGGATTTCAACCTACCCGTCATCCCAGAAAATGTATAAAGGCCATTGTGAAGAAAAGTAAAGGTGCCATGCTCACCCCTTACAGCCACTGGGTGAAATATGCACCAATATTTTTTTTCTTGCATAAAAAGTTCCACAATGCACCTTTAAGGGGCGGGAATTAGGATTCTGCTGTATTTGCTATTTATTTATAAGCCGTGGTTTATCTCCATCCATTATCCCACACTCACAAATATAGGCCTGGGCTATTGTGCATGTTTTTTGCACAATACACTTTTCCCCAGCCACACAATTGGTCAGCCCCATAAATGTCTGAATGAGTGGTGGGTAGATTTATCAAAATAAAAACAAAATTATAATATTAGTTTATCTTGAAAGAAACATAAAGCTAGACGGTTCATGAATAGTGATAAAAATCTAAATTTTGAGTGACCACGGATTTAAGAATATAGTCATTGAGCATAACCAGTGACTTACTTCAAAACTTTAATGCGGAAACGCAGATCTCCAGGTTCTCCATCAATGTGAGGTTCACCTAAAATTAAAACAAAATGTATTAGCTAAATTGTAATTGTTTTCTTAGCGTATCCGCTTCGATTTAACCAGGATGAAAAAGCCAATGCTTTAAAACTAACCTTCTCCAATGAATGGGTATTCCATCTCATCCCTCACTCCTTGCTCAATCTCAACCTCTAAAGTGCGCTCTTCATTCACCAGTCTGGAAAGGTCAAGCACATGACACGGAAAAGGTGAGAGTTAACATTACAGGCAATAACAAAGATTCAACATTATGCACCCTATTTGCTAAATAACCATTGAATTACTTACTTGACATTGGGGCACTCGTCACAGACCATCTCTTGGGTCATTTGGAAACGGCCGGGTCCCAGCTGTGTTGTTCTCATCTCTTGTCTACAGTTACACTTTCTTTTGCCAGGGGCTTCTTTGGCTATTGGTTTGTTGCGTACAACCTACAGAGGAGGTTAGGTAAATAAATGCATGTTGGAATGATTTATTAATTTATAAATTTATGATTTACATATATATGCATTTTGCTATTTTAAGATATAGTCCTATAAAATAGATTTCCATATTGTATTCTTTAAGTTCTCGAGTCCTGAGAAATGCATAATAATTCCAATCTGCGGATATATATCTTTGCACCTGTGTAAATGGCAGTAGATTATTTTTCTCTCTGATCTCACCTCAACAAAATTTCCAGAGTATACTTCTTCAAGTGTGACCTCCAAATCTAGTATTATGTCATTCCCTCTGGGGATATTCCTGTCCTGTTGCTGCCGATTTCCTCCGAACATAAACCCAAAGTCACCGAAGAAGCTGCGCAGACATAGACAGGAGTGTAATAAATAACATATGAAACATGACATTACTTACTACTGCTAAAGATGAAGAAACCCTTGGATTGAACTACATTCACAAACTGTCAGGTACACAAACCTGGAAAAGATGTCATTGTGTGAGCCATGGTGACCCTCCTTTAGTCCATCTTCCCCATAAGCATCATACTGTTTCCTTTTCTCCTCATCTGAGAGCACCTACAATAGTTAAAATAAATACACATCAGATAATGCAATAATTTTACTTGATTATTATTACTCGATGTATAATTAGTATTCAACAGTAGATTTTAATTATACCATTAGACAGTAAATCAAATAACCCCACCCAGCTCCCTCTACAAAATACTCCACTCCAGGTTTTCTGAATCCACATTGTGCAAGCCCAGAGCCAATCAGAAGCAGCCACACAGTTTAGCCGGCCAATAGCCGCGAATGTAGCTTTTCTATCAACAACCAAACAGCCCCACACAAGCCCTCACTGTAATCATTTACATTTACACAAATGTTTTAATTCATACTGAACCAATAGGAAAGCAGTACACGTGTAATACATTTCCGGGACTTCTCTTTAGGGTATTAAAGAGACATTTACTCACCTCATACGCTGCTCCTAAATCTGCAAATTTATCTTGAGCCTTTGGATCGTCCTGGTTTCTGTCGGGGTGTAACTGAAGAGCCAGCTTTCTGTAAGCCTTCTTGATGTCCCTGATGGATGCACTCTTGCTCACTCCTAAAATCTGGTAAAAATCTCGTCTGAAAATAAATAAATAAAACATGTCAAAATCGTAATTAAATGCACAACAACAAAGTATTTCACAGTGAAGTTCATATAAGAACCTTGACCAGCATTCTGTCTTTCCCTGTCATCAATAAAACATTGATTGCTAACCTTTAGCTGAAGCTAACAAGATTTCACCTTCAGTGTGTGTCTTTACTCGTGTTTCAGACACTTCTTGCGAATGATCAAACTGATCAAACGATGCTCTTGTAAAACTAACCCGGATAATTGAGTTTACAGCTTGTCACTAGTGTTTCTAGCCGCTCCATAGATGAAGAGCGCCTCTAAACCAATCACGGTGGAACATGTGTACCATCTGGAGATGATGTTTCACCGCCTTTAGCTCACTTCTCTGCAGCAAAACACTCACCCCGCGAGCACCACTGTCACCACATACAGCAGCAGACAGCACAGCGAGCACACACTGGTCCCTTTCGCAGCCATAGATCCACAAATCCAACACAATTCAAAGAAAGGGCCAAAAAAATATATCCACCGGCTTTTGAAGCTGGCTCCTGCTGCCAGTCACAAACCTTCTTCCTGCTGTCAGAGAAGTCCTGCCCCCCGCAGCAAGTCTAGCCCAAAATTAAAGAGACAGCTCCCAGTATCACCAAAGACCAAAGCTACGATTCACACAGAGGGCAGCTAAATGTGGCCGCCCAAAGTTGCTGCAAATGTAAATGATCATAGCACAATAAGTACAACTTTATACTGTTTAACTTTTGTAAACGCGTCAAAAGCTTTCAGCAGCGCTTTCCCCATGTCCTCAAGCGCGCCCCCGCGTGGTGTCCCTGCGTCATAGCAGCCATTTCAGAGCATCAGTGTTGAGGCCAGCCCCATGGCGCCAAATAGGAAGAAGGCAGAGGAGCGTATGCACGGGTTATGACTGCGGCACCCAACCAAAACAAACCCTCGAAATGACTCGCTGTCGCTAATATTTCACATAGTGATTTGGGGAAAACCACAGCACGAGACAGACCAGCAGAGGTAAAGTAAAATACAAAGTTCTTTCCCTCCCTTCTGCTATGCTAGCGACCAGCTAATGAACAGTACTGAAAAGTTCATAACCGCCTAGCCATGACAACTAGTTACATTTGGCAATGTTATATTCCGCACTGCTTTATTAAAATTATAATCCACAGTTGACGAATTGATCATGTAATCACTATGTGTTCATAACAATGGACGTCTAGTTTGTAGCTCCACAAATAACATCCTGGTAGGCAAAACATTGTTCTGTTGTTGTTGCTTTAACAAAGTCATTGTGATTGTTGCCCATCAACAAAACAGCAAGTCTAGTCTACCTCTGTGTTACCGGCAATGTACTCTTATTAAATATGTTTATGTGCATCTTTATCTCATTACTTCCTTTTTGAAAACAGATGGAGACAGAAGAAAGTATAAGCATTTGGCCACGCATGGAGCCTTTTATGTTGGGTGCTTTGCAGGTATAATAATGAGCTAATGAAATTTGCCTCAAAGTTCTAAATGACTTCACTGACTAGTTGAATTACACTGATTATTATTGCAGGTGGCCCCTTCTTCTAAGCTTAGCCTACACTATCTTTGTAAGATGGCAACGTATGTGCGCACAAGGGATGGCTGCTTTCCTCTTTTGGGATGGCCAATGTGGAGGCATATTGCCTGTGGAAAGCTACAACTTCCAGAAGACCTTGCTTGGCTCTACTTTGAGACATTTGATCTTCTGATTGGCCATACTTCTGAGAAAAGACTTGAAAGGGCTGAGTGTCTGTCCCAGTGTTCCTCCAAAAGTGAACTGGACCAACAAAGAAACAAGGTGAAGTACAACTAGGGTGGAGGGAAATTCATCGATTGGTTTGAGTGTCACTATCATTATATGTTAATCAATAAATGTGACCGACTAAGCAGAATGATGAATGTAAACACATTTTTTTTTCAGTTGTCAGTGGACACTCTGCAGTTCATTGTATTTCTCTTTATCCAACAACTAAACCGTGTGTCCTTACGTTCTTCATTAATTGTTGAAGAGTGGCCCAGTCATCGAACGCGCTCCCCCTCTCCATCTGCATCAGATCGTGAGAGCAAGACTGGATCCCAGAACAAGGTCAGTCCATTTTTGACTAAACTATCATTTGTTCATTTTAATATTATATTTGAATGTCTTTGATTCTTATTCATAGAACTGGGATGACCAGGCACACCTTTCCTTTGTACATGGCCATCTTGCTGAAATTCTGGAGCTGCTAGTTGAGCCAAGTCAACTGCCGCGTTCTGGCCAGGCACAG
The DNA here is from genome assembly GCA_900303255.1 of Lesueurigobius sanzi. Taxonomy (NCBI): domain Eukaryota; kingdom Metazoa; phylum Chordata; class Actinopteri; order Gobiiformes; family Gobiidae; genus Lesueurigobius; species Lesueurigobius sanzi. The sequence continues at coordinate 9,893 of OMNZ01094308.1, forward strand.
AGAGATTGCATGGTTAGACAACTCAAAATCTGTATTACAAAGAAATGACTCAATTTGAATATTGATTAAAAAGATTTATTTACATAATCTCGGATGTGTTGTTACAGATCTCTCTTGACGCAGTGCGAAGTTTAAGCCTGCTCTTGGAAGGCTCTGCTTCTCAAGAAAGAGCTGTCCAGCCTGTTTATCGACTTTTGACAAAGGGCCCTCTTCAGGCACAAGCCGGCTACTGTGCCAAAAGCCGCTCTTTCCTTTTTCATAAGCTGCTGTCATGTCTTCAAAATAACCTCGCTCTTAACCCTTTTGGAGTCACTGCATGTCTGCACTCAGGGAAAAAACTAGCATGGGCCCAGCAAGGTGATCTCTTACTTTGACCATCCATCATACTGTTGCATTTGAGTGTTTTAACCATTCATTTATTTGTGTGTTGTAGTTGACGGAGCTATGAAGAGAGCCAAAATCGCCCGAAATACACACACCGCTCCCCCTGGAAGTAAAATAGTTTTGATGTCGCAGGTGTTCAAACAAACGCTTGCCAAAACTTCAGAAAAACTAATGGGAACCAACATAAAGATACATCGATGCTCGGAGTCCTTCATATACCTCCTCTCACCTCTAAGGTAAAGGTCGCCATTTCAATTTGCATTTTTTATATTTTTTATTAAAACATTTTTTTAAACTTTTTTTCAAAGATCAGTGACCGTGGACAAATGCCGCGACTGCACTGTGGTCCTTGGTCCAGTTGAGACTACAGTTCACATTCACAGTTGTCAGAATGTGAAGGTGGTGTGTGTTGCTGGAAGAGTAGCCTTTGGGGCATCTTCACATTGCACCGCATTTATCTTGACCCCGACGCGACCTTTGCTACTTCCTGGAAACAAAGACATCACCTTTGGGCCTTTTCATACGTTCTATCCCTCCCTGGAGGATCATATGGCCAGTGTGGGCCTAGCTGTAGTACCAAATTGCTGGGATCAACCCTTGGTTTTGGGAACGGAAGGCCTTTTAAACGCATCACAATGCAATGCGTCAACCAACATGGAGTCTGTCTGCTACCGCCTGATTCCTCAAGCAGAGTTTCACACACTGGTTGTGCCTTTTGAAATGGAGGGGGACACATGTGAGATTCCCGGAGGACTGCCGCCTTTGTACCAGGCAACAGTGGACGAGAAAAAAAAAAGGATAAAGACCTGGCAAAAGACTGTGAATGAGACCCGACTTAACAAGTAAGATATCTATAGGGCTGTTTTCAGTGACCTGATTTTAGAGAAGGAGGTAATCAATCCTCAGTGTACAGTATTTCAAAGTTGCCTGCTGATGATTCTTTTTACTGTAAATGTATCCAGCCATAAACCTATTAAAAGTGAAAAAGTTAGGATAATAGGAGGAAATAGACAGACTTGCACCTGGAATGCATATATTGGAGCATATTACAACCAATGTAAAGACCCTCTTTATGATTGTGACACAAATGTATACATTCCACATTGAACTACCTTTTTGTTTATTTTTCAGGGAGCAGAGGCGTCAGTTGCTGGAGCTGGTGGAAATGAAGTTTCATGAGTGGCTCTTAGACACGGGACACCGACAGGAACTGGACAGCCTGATACCATCACTCGTAACCACACAGAAGACTTTGAACGCCCAAGAAATGGATTCTTTCAAAGCTAGTGACAGCATCAGAAATGGTCAAGCAAAAGGAGAGTCTACTGCAACTTATTAAAAAATGTACAATGAACACTGTCTTGCTCACTCAGGGTACTCCTTGTTCTCTAAACATTTGCTACAGTTAAATCCTTGCTTTTGTGGCCAAGTGATGTGTCCTATTTTCAAAAGTGGGCAAACTTAATGCAATGTGTAATTAATGTTTAAAAAAATACCATGCAAAAAATAATTTAATTTTTTTAAATAAATATGTATAGTAGATACTTAGCAGGATAAAGTCGGCTGAAATAGAAATAAAAGTAGATGTTTTGTAATGTTAGTATATTTTTATATGAAAGGTCAGATGAATAGGATTTGTAAATGAACAGGCACTTTGACAACACTGTCTCCATCCAACCCCCTTCCCCCCACTTTCTGCTTATGAAATGAGAGTTATGTTTTGGTCTTCCATGAATTGCACTTCAATGGTGTAGTATTGCATTTCATTTTCACAGCTTTCTTATCGCCTTTCCTTTTGCGTTTCGATGTCCAGGACGCTTGCTACCTTCTAGACTAGAGCATCTGAAAGCCTTTTGCTCATGGAGATCTTGCACATGATAGATATGGTACATTCATCATTTATCACACGGTCAAAACTCTGTTGCGCTGCTTAAACAGTTTACAAGATTTTGGTTTATGCCTTAACATTTTGTTGAGCCGATGCACTGTATTTGTTTTTGCTGTATTTCGCCCAAGACAATTTATTTCAATAAAAAATGATGGCTTCGACTCAGCACTTGAACTGTCGTGAATGGAATGGATACCGATAAAAATAATAATAAACATAAATATGATAATGTTTCATCAAAAGGGTAGAGTCATGAGTTAGTTTAGTGGTGCGGTGCCAGGGCATTTTGGTGCAGCTGGGCAAAAAGTGGGGGTGTGGGCCAGCGCTGTACTGTACCAGCCAGTACAGAAGTGGGGTCAGTGGACACGCACCATGCCGGGCCTTTATGCCGTAATCCTTCCTCGCGTTTCTGGAAAAACTGAATAGCACTAGAATCACTGACTCAATTTTTGGATCTCATTTTCATGACAAAGCAATTGTTCCTCTTTTGCCCCCCCCCCCCCTCTAACTGTTTATAAATGTGGGTATAAAAGGGACTGGCCACAAGCTCTGACAATACTGAGACCTCAGGGGACCACAATCAACAAAGCTATCCTAAAATATCTCAACATGGGCAGGGTGAGTTAAAAAAAAAAAAAAAATGTATAAAATGTGTAATACAACTTAACATACTAACAACGGTGTTATTTCTCAGATTGTATTTTATGAGGACAAAAACTTCCAGGGCCGTCGGTATGAGTGTGACAGTAACTGCTCGGACTTCCAAGCCTACCTGAGCCGGTGCAACTCCATCCGGGTGGAGAGCGGAGCCTGGGTGGTGTACGAGAGGCCCAACTACATGGGCTATCAGTATGTAGTGAAAAGGGGGGAATATCCCGAGTACCAGCGCTGGATGGGTGTGAATGACCGCATCAGCTCCTGCAAGATGATCCACTTTGTAAGTCAAGCAATGGTAATGTTGTTTAAAGTGCTTAAAATTTCCACTAATTCTTAATATTCTTAATTTCTTAATATTAAGTATTTTTATGCAAGTAATTCTCCGGCGTAGCTGACAAATTCAGTGTTATGGAATTGATGAATTGATTCCCATTTGCCAGGATCAATCTGTATAATGTAGTTTTGGTCAGGCAAACATGAGCTGACCTACAGCTCCAGGCAACTTTTGACTAAAAGATCAATATGATTACTAGAGCTGTGTGCGCAGCTCTGTACTATTCAAGACAACAAACTCTGGCACAGTTTAAAATCAAAGGCAGAGTTTGATTGTTGGTCCAAAGTTAATGCTCTGTCTTGATTATGCAAAACACATGGACAAAGCCAAATTTAATTTGAGCCAAGGCAACAAAGAAAACATACTGTATAAATAATGTGCATTTTTTCTTTTACCATTTAAATCTTATTCTTAATCTGTCTCCCATCACTGCAACTGCCCTGCTTTAACCTACCACTCCATGATATATGGCCTCTCCAGACCAGTGAAACCTCCTACAAGATGCAGCTGTATGAGAAGGCAGACTTTGGGGGCCAAGCCTTCGAGGCCACAGACGACTGCCCCTCTCTTCTAGAAAAGTTCCGCTGGAGAGAGGTTAATTCCTGCAAGGTGTTTGACGGCTGGTGGGTTTTCTATGAGCACTCCAACTACCGTGGGCGTCAATACTTTCTTGAGAAAGGGGAGTACCGCAAGCCTGTTGACTGGGGTGCTGCCAGTGCTGTGGTTCAGTCTTTCAGGCGCTTCACCGAGTGAGCAATTTTCACAAAAAATATATATTTTGATGAACCAAATGACTGTAAATTTTTGAATAATATTTTTGTTTGGGGTCTTAGAAAAAATAAAATAATCCAATATGCATACAGTAATCTTGTGTGGTCATGTATTACTTGCATTTACTGTACCTGTTAAAAGTATAACGTTGTCTAATATAGACCAGTTGTACTTATTTTAATTGTCCAAGCTGCCAATAGGCCTGAGATCCACAACAACAGGCTGTGGGTTTAAGTGAGTTCCAAAAGAGAAACAGTTTCCTCCTCCTCCAATCAGCAGCAACTCTTCTTTCGAGCCAGTCAGCTCAGAGCAGAATGAGTGGAGCATCAGAGGCCAGGGTACTGTGGTCTACACATGGAAAAACATCATTACTTGTTGCATGTATATGTGGCCTGACGCTGAGTGTCTATATGGAGTACTAACCGTGTCTAGGCGATACTCCACGCTGTTGTGTGTTTTGAGGTTGATCACAGCCACCCCTGGTACGTGGGAATAAAGCCATACTCCACCAACTACAAGCAATTTATCTCCAATCACATGGGCAGAGTGGGAGTACCTAGAAAACAACAAACCATGTTTTGAGAACATTGCTTTCGCTAAAAACAGGTTTGTGCTCAACAAACCTAGCAACAGGAGGGGGGTTTATATCTTGTCGCTCCCAGCAAAAGCCACTGTTAGTGGGTCTTAACAGTGTTGTATCTCCAAGTGGAAGTCCTTTACTGCTCAATCCCCCAAATATCACTACACCTCCTTGGTATGAACATGCTGAGTGAGAAAAACGTGCTTCTGGGGCCTCTCCCTCTATTGCCACCTATTAAAAAATGCATGTGAAAAAACTTGCTATTCATTTATACAATAGTTTCACAACACACACACACTGATCAGACCTCAGTCCACAGATTCTGGTTTGGATCCAAGAAGCTGCAATCTCCAAGTATCTCCTGCGATTCGTTCTTGCCACCAAAAACAAAAAGGTAGTCTCTACCTAAAATGGTAAATGTCAACTTTTAAAATCAGACAAACCTTTACAGTAAATCAATAAATCAAATAATTTCATCTCACCTTGATGACAGAGCAAAGTCATGGTGTGTCTCCATCTTGGTCCTGAAGGTTTACCACCGCAAGCAACCTCCTCCACTTTGAATATTATATTGTTTTCTTGACCCTCCATGTCAAGAGGACAGCATGGATCCATAGTTAATTTGTAAATACTTCTGACTGGATTAAGGGGGGAGGTACGGCCGCCTAAAACAATAGCAGCATTTCCTGGAATAACACACACAGTGTGGTATAGACGGACACCTGCCAGAAAATAGTTAAATCAGTCAATATAAATCACATCTTTTACAAAATAAGGTGATAAATCTGCAATGACATGTTACACACAATATAGAATAGTAAATTACCTAAATCTTTTGACGATGCCACTTTGATAAATTTCCAACTCTCTTTGTTTTCCAGTAACAATCCAATATGTGTTTCCCTGCCTCCTTTGCTGGACCCTCCAGTCAGAAGAATAACATTTGGCCAAAGAGCTACAGATCCCATCCCCAGCCCCTCTGTGTGAACTGGGACTGTCCTCACAGGTAGAGATATGGGACTAAAAGAAAGGCCAGTGATTCCCCATGGAGATACTAAGAAATAAACAACTTATTAAACACAAGAACATTTAATATAACTGCAATAATGTTATGATTATTACCTGGTTTTGACAGGATTTCATGAGCTGTCAGAGATCCTTGAGACGCAATGAGGATGAAGTAATGGGAACATTTTTGGTGCCACTCCTGAGGAAAACATGCTTTATTACAATATTGTACAATCGATAACAAGCATGGACAACTACAATGATGGGGATATAAATTCAAAAACGCACTTCATATTCATCAAATGGCTCCAGGTTTTCCATTTTCAATTTTTCTGCTTCAGGAACCAGCCCTAAGTAGAAGCTATTCATGTCCAAACAAACACACTTCTTCCAGCCCTGATGACAACAAAAACAGTATTCATAACATGATTAGAATAAAGTTTTCTAGCGTACATACATTATCAAGGAAGCGACGCCGCTGAGCTTCAACATCTGGGTATTGTTGCACGGCATGGAGAGTTGAATTCAAATTTCTAAAATGATCTTGCATGATTCGACCAAATGGATCCGAGGGATGGATTTGTTCATAAATTAAAAACAATGACTGAGGTAGATGATCTGCTGTCCAGCTGATGACAGAGTCTGACCTAGAAAACAAACCTAATTAACTTGATTTTGATGCACAAAGCATAAATTAGAATAGTTGCTTACCACTTAGTTTCCATATATGTAAGCACCACTTCTGATAAAATAAGCGTTGGAGCCATCCATTCAAAATCTGATGATTCAAGTGCTTTGTCCAGTTGGGAAAGCTGTCTCACATCCGTACCAAGCAGTCTGTATTGCGAGCTGGACAAGTATAAAGGCTCTGCAAAATCAATTTGATTCACAAGCAAATAAATCATTTTTCAACAATAACAACTTATTAACGTAATAAAGTAACAAACCTGAAGGAGGTTGGCCATCAGAATCAAGCTTTTCTCTAAGAATGTTATTTGAGTTTATCAGCGCAGATTTACGTCGAGCAACATCAGGGAAATCAACCTCAAACACTACAGCTCCTGTGAGGACTCCACTGGAATGTAGCCTAAAATACAACGAGTCAAATCCGGCACCTAAGGACAAAATCTGCAACACATAAAACATTTTTTATTATTAACAAAAAATACATTAATAAAAAAAAGGCCTGCCAACTTGCCTGTCTTTTAGGACAATGTGCCGTTACTTCAAGAAATCTCCTCACACAGTAGTCCACAGCTCTCCAGCGGACATAGTAGCCCCTGAAATGTATTAATTTATTATGGGTCAGTAATACAGTATCGTAAGATTTAAGAAAACATTTATATCATAAACCTGTTGATGAGTGGAGCTCTTCTTGCCACTTTACACACAAAGTGCTGTAGGTAGACATCCTGAAAGTAGCCTTGAGCTGCAGCAGACACTTTGCTCACCACACTGCTGTCATTGGTCCCTTGAACCTAGGTTATGCAGAATGTCTTGTTATTAAAGGTCCCAAATAAGATATGACACATTATGGACATCTCATCATCAGTGGCACATCACATTTTAATAACACAATAGAAAACAGGGATATGTAATTCACCCTTTATTTTGAGTTATCAACTTTATAAAAATGGTAAAAGTTTAGGAATAGTCAGTTTAGCTGATTATTTAAAAGTGTGAATCTTTTTGGACTAAAACTAAATGTGAGATTATGTAAAAAAAATACAAGAAGCATGCAAATGTAAGGTGCTTTAGTAATTAAATTAGCAGTTTGGCAAATAACACTCACCGCTGTGTCTTTCCCCAGTTTCTTCTTGTTTGTTACAGGCATTGTATTGTATGTACATAGATCACCCCGATATAATTAAACAGTACAGAGAAATGCTATTGTAAAGAGCTACTCAAATGAAATTTAGAGGAATATCGGAACAATATGCTTCTCATTCGTGCTATGTTCATTTAACACATCCATAGTTGACATGCTCTGGTAGTGGGTACTGGAAGAAGTAGCACTAGTAACCATAACTAATAGGCTACTATATGACGTTGCTGCCTCTAGTGGCGTGGAGCCTGAAGGTGTTTTGATGCAGTTTTGTTTTATGTACTGCATATTCAAAATAAATTGGTCACAGGCATGTATTTATCCGTTTAGAATATAAACGTATTTCCGAAGAAAACGCGTTTTTGTGTGTTTTCTCCCTAATGACGCGGACACACCACGCATGCGCATTCTCCCAGGAAGTAGCATTTCTGTGTTCACCAGCTGACAGCGAAATTGTCAACAGAGAGGTGAGGTTTATCTTCGCTCCTGAAATAATCATTCTTAAAAGGTGCTTAAATAACTGTCCTTTATTTTAATGATGATTTATTTGTATGAACGGCTTACTGTGGGTTTGTTTTTGTTAGGATGTTGAGTCGTAACGAGCTTTAAAACAACCTGCTGTTGTTGAATTCATTGTCATCGCGTCCTTTTTGTGCACACACATACAGGCTGAGGCTTGATAAGGGTTGAATGACTGATAGCAGTAATAAACCTCTAAATGTCGATGGTGCTCCTATGTAATGGTAAACGACTTCTGTCCATTCTCCTGCAAATATTTTAAGAAGCCATTTAATATACTGCAGTTGGAGGTGTTCGCCATTGTTGTCAAGTGGTAAACTGTCCATCATCATTTGATCAAAATGTTACATATGATAAATAATCATAACAGTTAATGCACATTGTTATTCAGCATAACTGACCAATATTTATGATTCTTCTCACAGAATCTGAAAAAGAGGTAACTACTGTCAAAGAAATATTGTGAGCCTTCACCTTGGAGGGATTGCCAGTGAGCAGTAGCACAGCAGCACCTGTCTCCACCCCGGGAGGAGGCTCTTACTCTGGTCAGTATGAGCTCCAGAGGGAGTGGAGGCCGCTCCAATGGCGCATTGCCACAAACTAAAATATGCCAGTTCAAGTTAGTGCTGCTGGGGGACATGGCAGTGGGAAAGTCCAGTCTGGTGCTTCGCTTTGTAAAAGGACAATTTGATGAATTTCAAGAGACAACAATAGGAGGTGAGTACATGTTTATGTTTTAAAAGTATGTTCAATAATTAATATTTATCATCTTATAGTCAGACATTAATAAGCAAGTAAATAAAGAATGTTTCAATCATTTATTCTTTTCAGCTGCATTTTTGGCACAGTCCGTGTGCTTAGATGATACTACTGTAAAGTTTGAGATATGGGACACTGCAGGACAAGAAAGGTATCACAGCTTGGCACCTATGTATTATCGTGGAGCCCAAGCTGCCATTGTGGTATTTGACATCACCAAACCGGTACAGGATGCTTTTATTCAGAAGAAAATACATTTTTACATACGAGTTCATCTGACTATGATGCTTTCCAGGACACATTTGAAAGAGCCAAGGCCTGGGTTAAGGAATTGCAGAGACAGGCCAGCCCCAACATTGTGATTGCCCTGGCTGGGAACAAGGCCGATTTGTCAGAAAAAAGACTAGTTGAATATGAGGTAAAAAAAAATACACTAACTTCTTTGTTTACTTGCCCCCATTGATATATTAAAAATAATTTCTGCACAATTTTTGGTGTTGTGATGTGTTGTATAGGAAGCCCAAACCTACTCTGAAGACACTGGTTTACTTTTTATGGAAACCTCTGCCAAGACAGCCATGAACGTTAATGAACTATTCCTGGCAATTGGTAAGATTTTTTCCAGTTAACATCATGTGTTCGATTTAAACTTTAATGCTATAGCTTTCAAGCTATTTAAAATGTTATTTTTATATCTGTTCAAATATAGCTAAAAAGATGCCAAAAACAGACACCCAGAACCCTACACACGCAGCGCGGCATAGGGGAGTGAATCTTCAAGATCCAGATGCTCACTCAACTCGGGCATGTTGTGGAGGAAACTAAACCTCCCTGATGGAAAGCAGTATTACGCCGTGCACCATCCAACAGTGGCTTTACCACAATCCTTCTGCAGTCAAGTTTTAACAGTGGATGTGATGTGTCAACATCTCTATTCTTTACCCTCTGAAAACCTACATTCATCCTCGAGTTCACACCAAAAGAATTCATATTTAGAGGAAAAACAAAAAAGACTGAAGTTGTAGCTACATTATATCGCCTCATCTTGCTGAAGTATTGAAATGAGGTGTGAACAGTGACTATTGAAATCATTGAAAGCCATGGCATGGTATATAGCACTTATTGCAAACAATTTCTTGTTCTACAGTTATTCTGTTATGTTAATTTATTGCTAAGCAATTTAATTGCACAAATTGCAAACCATAAATTGCAGTGAGCACATGTTGAAAAGACAGAAACTGAAGCTAAGTGAAACATAACATCAATTAACAAGTCAAAATACATACGCTTACAGATTACAAGGCTGCCTTTTCCCCAACCAAACTGTTGTGAGCTTATCCACATACAACACACAGTCCAACACTGGCAACAACTTAAGTAGAAATATATATGAATATCCAACCTACAGACAATTATATTACATTATGAATTTATTTTATAATTTAAGTTATGAAAATGTAATTACTAATAAAATACGGATTTTAATTCACTGGTGATATCAATGTGCAAACTGGACTACTAACTATTAGCTTATTTTTCCTTTATTTTTTTTTCAGTCAAATCAAAATAAAATCTGGAAAAAATACTAAGTTGTAATAAATGTCTATCAGGAGAGGCCCTGCTTGTCTTGCATCTCTCACCTGGCCATTGTCTTTTGAAAAAGCTGTTTGTGAACATGGAATCATAGTGGCAATAAATAGTTTAAATTTTGTGATTTGTCGTCTTGTAAGTGACAAAAATGTCAATGCCTTATTCAATCACTTTGGATTTTTTGCATGTGAAGAAGCATTCTGTTATTTACATAATTAATTAACAAACGCATTATTCTGCTTAAAATTTTTATTTTTTAAATCAGTCAAAAATGTACATCGAATTTATAAACAACTTATCATTTAGTACAAATCAAATTTGATTATGTCAGACTTTATACATAATATTGTATGGCATTAAACAAAAGCAGGTACTAAGTGGGATATAAAGCCATTTAAACTAAAACAACAACATTGCCATTTTGCTCTTATAAAAACAATTAAAATTCATTTGAATGAAAATGTATTTAAAAATGTTGTAAACGCATAGAAAAAAAATGTTTTAATTCTCATCTGTATCAACTGCTGTGTAGATATCCTGGTTCCTACGTTTTATCATTGGGGTAATGCCGCGGCTGCTGGGATTTGCCCTTTCATCACTGGTACGCTTTAGCACACGAGCGGCTGACGTATCCTCATCATTACTGTCATCAAGACTTTCATTTAGAGGCCGACTGCGGACCGGAGCTGGGGTTGAATGTGATGGGGGAGGCATGTTCAGCAAGTCACTTGTGCCACAAGGTGATGTCGAAGATTTAGGCTCTGGCAGAATCAAGCGGCTAGGGGTGTGTGTACCAGTGGTAGGAGGCTTGGGCAAATCCTTTGGATCCTTAACATCCTCTCCCTCTTCTTCTTCCCATTCATCCTCTAATGTGATCTCATCGGGATTGAAAGAGTTTGACATTCCTGAAGTGTCTGTCGGATACTCACTGGGCTCATCTCCACTTTCTACATCCTCCTCCCCTCTGGAATCACCAAAACTTTGCCCCAACTCACCTCTGCCTTGTCCAATCAGAGTGTAGATATCTGTAAGGCCGAAAGTGGCACATAGCTCAGTGGTTTGTGGATTGATGTTATAGCTTGGGCTCATGTGCGGCTGGGAATTTGCAGGATCATAAGCTGGCAGAGTTGGGCTGAAATTGTTTGGAATGGAGAGTTTCCCACTGAGATCTTCCACCACCTGCATCATATCATCTTCTGAAACCTTGAAGTCCCACCTGTTTAGCAGATCACAATATCAGTGTAATTAATTAAAGACGCCATGTGGTCTGTAACTAATCTACATTGAACTTGTAGAGATTTACTTTTCATGTAGGCCATTATTTTCTGGAGGATTCCAAAGTTGACGGGTGATCGACTGCAGATCGTTTGTAGCCTTTAAAATAGCAAGCCACTCAGGATCATACTCCAGACCATCATCAGATGAGCCAGGTCTATCTGGAATATCTACAATCTGGAAAAAAGGTTTCATTATAGATTATACATCATTGGAACCTAAAATGGAAATCATTAATTACCTGTAAGAAGTCTCTGTGGGGTAAACATTTGTCCAATGAAAGGAACTTTGTCACACGTGGTGGAGAGTTACCTTTAGCCTAGAACACAATAAAAGGTTAATACATATGTAATTTATTACTAGTTAGCATTACGAGATCAGTCCTCTCACCGGATGCTGCATGACTGCAGCAAATTTGACATGAAGATGTGCTGAGAACCAGTAGTTGGGCTGGAGGTGAGACAGAAGCTCTTCAGCAGCAGGACTTCCAAGAGAGTTAAACTCCACCTCCTGTCGCAAAAATGTCTTCTTTCTGAGGAGATTCTCAGTATCACCATAGTTGTAAATCCCTTGTGGCCAATCATGGCTCATAAAAATGTCCATGGGCATTTGGATCTGAGTGAAAACAGTTTTACATTCATAAGATGTAGAAATAATAATAAGTACACTAAATTGTACTTTAATATCTTACCTGTTTAAGTTTAAAAACATCAACATTTCTGATGTGGTAAACACTTCGTAGTGATTCAGGATTATATGGGGGATATTCAAAGTGACCTGAAAAAGGGTAATTTATTGCATTATATTACATCACAAAAATGTGTTGCATCAACTTACCCTTCTTGTAGTCATAGGATTTGAATATCCCAGATGCACCTCCAATTCTTATGCCTTTGTAGCGAATAACTCCAGCATAACCTATAAACATACAGCATAGACAGTCAGATCAAGTTCCAGAACACATCAAAGAAGATCATATCGAGAGGGTCCTACCCAAGTAATAAATGTTGGGCGCAACCCAGCCTCCATAAGGGAGCTCTTGGAGATGATTTGAAGCTTCATGATTTCCACCGATGAAAATGGTCAGAATAGGTGCCTTCTTCTCCCCAGAGTAATATCTACAGTATAAAGAACTTTACACTTTTGGCAACATGAGTAATTGTAAGTTTGTTTGTTTTTTTAATAGAAGGAACTAACTTGTAAAAAGTCTGCATTCTCCTGTATTTGGGTGGAATGGCCATACATTTCATATCCCCCTCATTCCGCACTGCTTGAAAGTCTCCACAACATAGTAGTAAATCGACTTTTATTCCTTCTTTTTGCTCCAGAAAAGCTATAGTCTCGTAAATCTTGTCCAGTTCACCATGACAGCAGCCTTCCACTGCGATCTTCATGCTGTACAACGAATTCTGACTGGCTGTGGAAAGTAACATTCAGACGTGTTATAACCAGCAGTAGAGCAACCACAACTCCACTGAATACTGTTTACATTATTACATTTGACTTGTAACGTTTATTATTTGAGTAGTTATTGTTTTACACTCGTGCATACAAAACATTTTTTGAAAACGTGGAAACAATGGAAAAGAAACATAAACGAGGTACGGTATACTTACATAGAAGGGTTAAAACCAAGGATAACGTGCAAGACTTTGTTCGCTGAGTTGAAGTGATCAATACTTGCAGAATTTTAAAAACATGAATGAATTTTCCCACCTCGCAACCACCATCCCACGCGCATGCGTAAAAATCCTCTTCCGGAATCGGATGATTTTTGACCATGAACAGCAGATTCAATACAATATACTTTGAAATAAATTGAATTGTAGGTGCTCATTTGTGAATTCAACAAAATTGGTGTTTGAATTCTTAAACTTACAATTTTATGTTGTTTTTAAATTAATGTGTGAGCGTACATTTTGAAAGCTAGTACTTGAATCTTAACACGCTAACATTTTGTTTCTACCGTGCGCTGGATACGTTTATATTAAACACATTAGCGCCTTTGATTGTGATTCAATTAATGCTAGTAATTATACTTAATGCCTCATAGTAGTGGTGTATTTTGAATTCAACACTTAAATAGAAAGATGTGTGTCGCTTTTGCTTTTTAAAAAAAACACTCACAGCTGTCCTGGGGGCGGAGTGTTTGCGAAGTGCTGCGCCGATTGGGGCGCTTGTTCGGGGGAAGAGAGATGGCGTGCTTGTTGGAGGCCCCACTCCGCATCAGTGTGCTATCTGTGAGTTCCACTCTCATGGTTTTAAAGAACAATTAAATACTTGTACTACCCGATAGGGAGACAAGCATTGCTTGGACTTAAAATGTAATCAAATGCATAACTGTAATGCAGTGGACAATATTTTATTGACTCTGTTAGCCGGCGTGCTAAGTTTGCAACATGCAGCTCTGTAGCGGTGTACCTATGCTCCTTTTGGTGGGAGCGGTTTAATCTCTGAGCTGTGCCGGGCGGGCGGACACAAGTTAAGGTTAATGAAAAGACATGTGTGCGTTGCGTAGTCACTTGGGCAGTGGTGTTAGCAGGAAGTGAATCCAAACAAACGTAGCTGTCAATGTTAGTGAATGAGTTAGCAGCTAAATGCTAATCGAATGTTGTATATGAATCACATGAAATTACCATAAAAGAGTGTCTCTTAAAGATTACTGAAGCGTGTTAAACAACAACGATGTTAGTGTTCAAAGGTCACTGATGGGCTGCGTGTCAAAACAATGGCACACAAATAAACTAAATTTAGTTTTATTAAGTAAATAATCCACTGAATAATCTGTAGACTTGTGCGCTGTGTAAACCTTGGACATGCAGATTAATACCCCACGGGCTCTGTAGATCCTGTACTGGTTACACTGTTTATCAAAATGTTTCAGTAAACTGCTTTAGCCATTTGTTATTGCACCCTCTGCCATACAGTCAGCAGACTGTCGGCGCTGTCAGCTGGTTAAGAACATGAGGAGCAGTGGTCTGTCTGAACACTCCTCTAGGTCGTGTGGAAAGTTCTGGTTAAACCCATTTGTGACATGCTTTTTCTGCCGTCACTTACGAGCTCTGGGTACAAGCTTTGTGTCAGTGCTCAGTACCTTTTCAGGATGACATGACTATGGTTGATTCAGTGTCTTCAAGCCCCTCAGAGGTATTTAGTAAACCATAGTGTCATATAACTGATTAAAACAGCTGCATAGTCTCCATATGTATTAATTACCATATGTGCTTGATGCATCAGAACATATATAGTACTTACAAGTCTGTTTTTGTCTCCATGCAGGAAGTCACTGCCACCAGTCGGCATTATGTTGACCGGCTATTTGATCCAGACCCAGAGAAAGTACTTCAGGGTGTCATGTAAGTCCTATTTTATGTCAACATGCTTTTTCTTGGGTGTTTGTTTTTTAGATTGAAATCTGTCATCTTTGGTTTTCTTAATATTTTGTGGAAATTAAAAAAGTTAGAAGGAAGACATTGCCAAAAAATAAATAAAATAGCTACAGGCAGGTGCGATATGCCTGATGAACATTTTAAGACCGAAACGTTGATATTTTCTTCAAGTTGGGCAGTGTGCGGGAATTATCCTTTTTATTTTGGAAATAAAAAAATAGAAGAAACAGTCGACAATGTGATTCTTCAAATTGTGCCTTATGTACCATAATGTGTAATTGATGATATAATTTATTAGTTTCTATTTTATAAAATGTATTGCTACATAGTACATACTGTATAATCAAAGTACAGACAAAGTACTTTGCAGTTTGACCTAAGCTTACTTTCACTTTCACTTCACTGGTAACCTGTCCTGTACCTAGACACTTTTGGCTTTATTTTTTACCCACCTGTTGTTTTAGTTACCTCTTCACCAGCCCAGGCTCAACCATTCTACATTGCTTGCTACAGCAGTACTTTTCCACTTCACTCTCTCACCTGTTATTTGATATCCTGTGGGGCTCATGTAGGGCATAGCGACGTTGCAGGAAAAGCTGCAAAATTATAAACAAACATGTGATGTCCTCTATAGAGATACGTAGCAGATGTGTGATCAAGTCTCCTGTATCTATTTTAAAACCTTGCTCTGTTGACCTTGGTAAACTATACATGGTGTGGCGGTAAACAACTCTGGTTTGAGTCGGGTTGCCGCTGCTACATATTTCAATTAAACTAAATGGTTTGAATGGTATAAGAAGTTATTGCTCAGGGGCTTGGTTTCTAAATCCACTAATTAAACCCTGTAATAAACATAAAGCATATATACTGTATGCCGAGCTCATGTGAACTGGGGAACTAATTATCCTGAGATGGAAGGTGGCGTTGTTCCCAGTTCGTTTGTGTTCATGTGCTTTCTATGTCCGAAAGTGGGGATTTCACCAGATAAAAATGGTCTTTTATCTCTGTAGTGATGTATTTTGAATTCAAAATACATCACTAACAGAGCAAACCATTTACAGTACAAGTATTTGCCATTATTATTATTATTATTATAAATGTCAGGCATTTCTCTCGCAAATACTGTATATTACTCCGAGGACATCAAAGGCTCACAGTAAGCCTGTGAAAGTAGCAGTGTTTAACCCAAAAGCTCACATTTAACTATAAGATAAGGTGAGTTCCGCAGTCATGTGTGGAAGTCGGGAAGCTTGTTTTGACCCCAGTTCCTCAGTTGTGTTCCCCAGTTGTTTTCCCCAGTTGTGCGATCGCTCATGTGCGTTTTCAAACTGGAGAAAATGTTTTGATTAACATATTTCTACATCGTCACTTAAACCAGTGGTTCCCAACCTTTTTGTCTGCCGTACCCCTTGGGCCTTTCATTTATACTCTGAGTACCCCCCGCCTCGATGGTTTTGACATTTAGTTAGAAAGTGAATGACTAAGGTGCTACTACTATACTCAAACTCTCACCCTTTACAGTTAAACGTTTTAAATAGCTTTTCTTTGAACATAATAATCAAAAATACCTTTCAGTTTCATCTTGTTTTTTCATCTGAAATGATTCCAAGTACCCCCTGCTAAGCTCTTGCGTACCCCTGGTTGGGAAACACTGACTTAAACCATAGTCCTTTGTCTTACAGTGACATGAAAAATGCTGTCATTGGAAACAACAAGCAAAAAGCAAATCTTATTGTCCTTGGAGCTGTACCACGGTATGTTACTGCCTCATGTGTCCTATATTTTGACCTCTGCAATTAATATTCTCTTGCACACAACTTATGAACGTAGGTTGTATGTAGTATTAAAAAATTGCTTTTTATTTCCAGGTTACTATACCTACTACAACAGAGCTCATCTAGTCTGGAGCTACGGACAGAATGTGCAATAGTCTTAGGCAGTCTAGCCATGGGCACGGAAAACAACATCAAGTCTCTTGTGGACTGTCATATTATCCCCGCTCTTCTTCAAGGTCAGTTCTAATATAAAATGCATGAATACAAAACAATACAATACTACAGCAATACCATTTCTTTGTGATCTTTTGTGTAGGCCTGTTGTGCCCAGACCTTATTTTCATTGAAGCCTGTCTTCGATGTCTCAGAACGGTTTTCATCAGTCCCGTCACCCCCGTGCAGCTGCTGTACACTGTATGTTTCCCACCGTTTCATTTCTTCACATTTTGGACATAATAATAATACTTGTAATAATAATGATCCACCTTCACAAAACTGCATCAATATATGATTATCCTTCTCTTGTCTTCATAGGATCCCACTGTGATTCCCCATTTAATGTCTCTGCTTAGTCGTTCAGAAAGAACACAAGAATACATCACACAGATTTTCTCCCACTGTTGCAAGGTAATTATTATTATTATTATTTCCTATTTTAGTTCAAGCCTTGTTAGCCTTGTTTTGATCCTGATTCAGACATTTAATGAAACGGACAGCACACATATACCAATTTACTGTAATATTTTCCAATTTTGTACAGCCTTTAATATGATAAATACACTACTATTAAGACCAACATTCTCTTTCATGTTTTCAGACTCCGGAGCACCAGACTGTTCTTTTTAATCATGGTGCCATTCAGAATATTGCTCTGTTACTAATTTCTCCTTCATACAAGGTAAATCAGACTCAGATCATTTAGTAATTATTCAGAAAGATGACAGAAATGAAGAAATTATCACTTTGTGCAGGTTCGGATGCAGGCGCTTAAGTGTTTCTCAGTCCTAGCTTATGAGAACACTCAGGTCTCCATGACACTAGTGAATGGTAAGGACATAACTTGCTTGTATGCATTTTAGTGGCTCTAACACTGTCCATGCTTTTTGTGCACAGTGCTGGTGGATGGTGAGCTGCTTTCTCAGGTATTTGTCAAAATGATGCAAAGGGATCAACCCATTGAAATGCAGCTAACAGCAGCCAAATGGTGAGCAGCGTCTTAGTATCTTTGTGTTTTATCAAGTGTTTTGGTTTGTTCTAACGTTCCTCTCTCTGCTTTAAGTTTAACATACATGTGTCGAGCGGGAGC
Source organism: Lesueurigobius sanzi (assembly GCA_900303255.1). NCBI lineage: Eukaryota > Metazoa > Chordata > Actinopteri > Gobiiformes > Gobiidae > Lesueurigobius > Lesueurigobius sanzi. The sequence continues at coordinate 27,953 of OMNZ01094308.1, forward strand.
CATCAGGACCGATGACGGCTGCATAGTTCTTAAGGTGGATCCTCTACATATACTGTGCAATAATGGAATAAAAATTTTCGTTTCCATTTCAAATTGACCTGTGATGTCATTCTGGCATTTAGACGTTGCCATGCCTGGTTCGGATGTGTAGTAAAGAGCACCTGCTGGAGGAGCGGGTGGAGGGTGCAGAGACTCTAGCTTATCTAATGGAGCCTGATGTGGAGCTGCAGCGGATCGCCAGCACGACAGACCATCTTGTTGCCATGTTGGCGGACTACTTCAAGTATCCCAGCTCTGTCTCTGCAATCACCGACATCAAACGGGTACGATTTGGTACAATTAGAGCTGGGTATTGTTCTTTTTTCCCCCCGATACTAGTACTTTAACAGTACTTGGTTTACGACACCAATACCTGAACGATATTTTTCGACACCTATACTAAATTATTTGTCATCTACACGAAAAAGTTACTATCTAGTTGAGTTTAAATGACCCAAATTCATCTTATCTAAATTTGAGCTGTTTTGACAAGTTCAGTTTTAGTGGCTCCTTTGACCTGATTCTCATCACTTGTTAACTTGTTATCAAGGTGTTTTTGATTTGTTTCAATAGATTTCTACTGATTTCCTTTTTAATTTAAATTTATTTGCCAGTGGGGGTAAGAAAATTGGTCTTTACTAATTCAAGCGAAATTACCTTAGAATCAGTAAAAATTATCATGACATAAGACAAATAATCTAGATGAAATGAGATGTAAATGTGTCTAATCTAGTCAAAACTGCTCTAAACAAGACTAATATTCTCAAATCAGATCATTTATACTCGTGCTTGATTTTTAGTTTTGTTTGTAGAACCATAAAACAGAACAAAAATGGTCATTTATTCAACAAAACACTGTTTCTTTTAGTGTTTTTATCATTTATTTGAGCTGAAACACCTTGGTCACTTTCTTTAGTGCAGTCTCAGACCCACCAGGCAGACAAATTTGATTTCTAAAGAAAAGTCTTTTTTCGGTACCTGTTTTCTGTACCAATTTATTTTTCAATAGTACCTTCATTATTTTTTCGATTCCACACTGGTGTCGTTTAACAATACCCAGCCCTAGGTACAATACTATTGTTCTTGACTAAAATGAACAATCAAATTGCAAACCTTGGAAGGTGTTTTGGCTACAAATGTACAGTATAGTGGGATGTTTTGTGATCGTTAAAACTATGGTGCTGCATTTGCATATCTAATTGTTTGTTGTAAAGTCACAAATTCTTTTCTGTTTTTTGTTCTCTTCAGCTTGACCATGATCTTAAACATGCACATGAGCTCAGGCAAGCTGCTTTCAAACTTTATGCCTCTTTGGGCTCGAATGATGAAGATATTCGTAAAAAGGTGTGTTCCAGTTTGCTCCTTTTTGGCAAAAGTATTTAGAAGCCATATTTCCAGCTTACTTTTTGATGTCATTTCAGATAACTGAAACAGAGAATATGATGGACAGGATAGTCAGTGGATTATCAGAATCTAGCATAAAGGTTCGACTGGCTGCTGTCAGGTAAAACTTATTTCACTTTACTATGATCTGATAGTACCAGATGGTAATGCTTATGAACATTTTCATTAGGTGTCTCCACAGTCTGTCTCGTTCAGTGCAGCAGCTTAGAACAAGTTTCCATGACCATGCTGTATGGAAACCTCTTATGAAGGTGAGGGAATCACAATCGTTTTTGTTTTAAAATATTAAAACTGTCTCTTAACCTGACTATTAAATATTCCAACCTTTTTAGTTATTACAAAACGCTCCAGATGAAGTTCTTGTTATGGCCTCATCTACACTATGCAACCTACTGCTTGAGTTTTCACCCAGTAAAGAGGTGACCACTCATACTCATAAATACATAATGCTATATGCAACTTTCCTGATCAAACACGCTACTTTAATGGGGTTTGTTTTTGTCCTCAGCCTATCCTGGAATCAGGAGTAATAGAATTACTATGCAGTTTGACTCAGAGCGATAGTCCCGCTCTGAGAGTCAATGGGATCTGGGCACTGATGGTAAGATCTAGTATTCATTCAGCTCCTCATTTTGAAAGTTTTGAATGTCCCATTTCTGCGGTTTTGCATGTGGATAATGTAATGTTTTTATTGATACATTTGTGTATACAGAACATGGCTTTCCAGGCAGATCAGAAAGTTAAAGTGGAGATTGTTCGATGTCTTGGAACAGAACAGTTGTTTCGTCTCCTGTCAGACCCTGATACCAATGTATTAATGAAGACACTGGGGTTGCTACGAAATCTGCTGTCAACACGTCCTGTGAGAACTGCACAAATGAAAAACACACATGTTGAGAAAATAAAAAAGTCCTTATTTGTGTTTCTCATGCCTTCCTCAGCACATAGACCAAATCATGAGTTCACATGGGAAGCAGATCATGCAGGCAGTGACCCTGATTCTCGAGGCTGAGCACAGCATTGAGGTCAAAGAACAGGTGAGTATGAGCTGAATACTGTGAACATTAATGTTTATTCAGGACCATATCCTCGCCATGTAACTTCAGCAGCTCCCTTTCCCCCTAGACACTATGTATCCTTGCTAACATCGCTGATGGTAACACAGCCAAGGACCTCATCATGACCAACGATGACATGCTTCAGAAAGTCAAATACTACATGGTGCAGTACATCATTTACACGGCTTTGCTTAATTTAATACACTGCCTGGCCCAAAGAAAAGTCACCACCTGTATTTAACTAAGCAAATAGATCTGGAGTTGCTACTGTTAGTCAGTTTCAGGTTCAGCAACAAAATGAGCCCAAAGAATGAGATCAGCTGATTACATGAACATCCTGTAGGACCAAGTTATTCCATCAATGTATTCCTTCTTCCCTGATGGTACAGGCATATTCTAAGATAACAATGCCAGGATTTATTTGGCTAACATTGAGAAAGAGTGGTACAGGAGAATCACTACTTGGGTACCACACACTTAGCCACCACAGAGTCCATATTTTAGAAGAGCTTTATTTTATATAGCGCCTTTCACAGACCTAGTCACAAAGCACTTTACATGAGATGATTTTTCATTCACTCCAGTGGTAAACAGCTGCCCCTTGAGGCCGACTGACAGAGGTGTGACTGCACACATCATGCGCCAATGGACCCTCCGATCACCACCATTCACTCATCCTGGCCTATTGTACGTGTTTTTGGTGGTAGGGGAAACCGGAGCACCCGGAGGAAACCTAGGCAGACACGGGGAGAACATGCAAACTCCACACAGAAAGCTTAATCTTAACTCCACTGAGAATGGTTGGGATGTGCTGGACATGGTATTGCACATTGGTCACACTCTCCCATCATCAATACAAGATCTTGGTGAATAAGTAATGCAACTCTGGATGGGAATAAATCTTATAAGTTATAACACAGCAGAAGCTTACTGAAACAATACCAGAGCTAATGGTGCAGTAATCAAAGCTAAAGGCAGTCCAAGGTGCGGGTGACATTTCTGTTTGTGGCGATTTCTTTTTTTGGCCGAGCAGCGTATAATACAGTTTATAATGAATGTAATGTTTTGAATCGCATCTGTAGTTTTGATGTACTTTTTTTCTTACTTCAGGGACATTCAAATGTGAAACTGCAGCTTGCTGCCACTTTTTGTGTTTCCAACTTAATCTGGAATGAAGAAGATGGTGAGTACTGTTATCTGGAAATTGGAGAAAGTGCAACGGAGGAATGTGAAATTAAGGAACTGTAATTTTGCATTTTTGAGCATTTGTCCTGTATTGAACATAGTTTAAATTATATACTCCTTATGTCGTGTCCTTGTGCAAATTCAAAACAATACAGATCTTGCCTTGACTCTCTCAGGATCTCAGGAGCGTCAGGACAAACTGAGAGAAATGGGCTTTGTGGACATCCTGCACAAACTGACACAGTCCTCTGATCCCAACCTCTGTGACCGGTGGGTACACCTAAGCACATGCTTTACATTTATCAATGTTTATGTTTAATACAACACATTGCACTTTCTAGGGCAAAGACGGCTATGCAGCAGTACTTGGCATGACTACTGTGGAAACAAATCTACTAAGTTTTGTTTGGAGGACTCCATTGGTTGCTTTAGTTTCTAGTTTATTTTGGAGCTTTGTTTTGTTGCACAACATCTCCTGTTTTGAAAGTGTGGCTGGCCTCCCTTTAACTTAACTACCGGACACCACCTCCTCAACCTGCTCTCAAACCTCAACTTTATGACTGAGGTTGCCAGACACTGACGGTTTGTTTTCTTTCAATGATGAAGTGAACTCTTTTGGTGCTTTGAGATTTAGACCTTTTATTTGCGTGCAGCAGCCAGTCACCAGTGCCAGGCCTGTGGCAGTTGGTCTGGACGCTTTTGGACAACCCACAGAGGAGACTCAGGACTCTGAACCTTTAAATACAAAGGGTTGAAGAAGAGCTGGGTTAAACGATGGACTTCACTCCTTCCACTTTTTTAATTGTTAACCAAGATGAATATTTTTCCTTATGGTGTCGGCAATAACGACATCTGTACAAAAAGACTGCCTATTTTGAAAATGTGGGTGTTTTCTTTGTGGATACATACCTCGTAAATATATAAATGTATATAAATATAAATATATATTTTTGGATTTTTATTTTCCCCGATCCTCTGTTGTCATTCATTCTGTGTTAACCTCAACTCTCGGCACAGTCGAGCGAGTCTTCTGTGCGCTGATGCAATTATCTATTTGGTTTTCGACATCCTTCTATGCCGCAGATACTATTTAGTTTCAGTTGATCTTTTCTCCCAGTTGTGCGTCTTCGGATAGCTGGCCAGGGCTTGGTCACTTCGATCACAACACTTTCTCCCAATAGGAAATGCACATTTTCAATAACTAGCTTACATGTACTGCCCAGAAATACAGTAGGACACATGTACAGGCCTAGCTTTGAATGCAATCTTATTAATCAACTTCTCTGCACTTTCCTTTTGTGCTTTGTCCAAAGTGATAAGTGAAATTTCTAGAGCTCCAGGATTGATTTTTATGATCTATAGAAGGAGCAAAAAGTAAAAGGTTATTATTTTGAAACAGATCCCTGCAGGGTAAAGGCCCCAAGTGCTTTGAATGCATTGGAATAAAGAAACATCGTACTCAATGCCTCTGTTACAGTTTGTGTTTTCTTGTGATGTTAATTTGAGCTCCGATTGAATGAATGTCATGGAAAATATATGCAGATCTGAAGATGGATGCCTTTGTGCCAAGTCTTTTTTATGGTTCAGATAGATTATTGACCGGAGAACTTGATTCCCGCATTCGATTTGACCCTTGGTATTGAGGGAGCATCTTGATACACAGTGGGATCTGAAGGTTTGCTAATCCATTTCATGATGTAAAAGTTTGACATGAAATGATTTTCCTTGATTTGATATTGCTAAAAATATATCTGATTTGTTTACAATAAAATATTTGAAACATTTCTTTAAAAATATGAAAAGATTACTCACCGCGGCGCATACCCATTCCTTTGGTCTCAATGGCTATGTTTGAGCACATGTTTATCTTGCACACATCGATTCAGCTCTTTATACAATTTCTAGAGTTCTGGTTAATATTAAAAACCTCTCACGTGATACATGAAAACACCTGGATGTTGATTTCAGAGTCACGGTGGCACAGTGGTTAGCGCTCTTGATTCACAGCTAGAAGGTCCCAGGTTTGATTCGCAGACTGGATGGGGCCTTCTCTGTGTGGGGTTTGCATGTTCTCCCCGTGTCTGTGTAGGTTTCCTCTGGGTGCTCCGGTTTCCCCTACCACTAAAATATATTATGTACAATAGGTCAGAATGAATGAGAATGAGAGATGGTTGGTGGTCGGAGGGCCCGAAGGCACAGGATGGCAGCCTCACTTCCGTCACCACTGAGTATGGTGTGAATGATGTCTGCAGCAGGGCGTCTCCAACCTTTTTTACCCCGTGAGCTACTTTTGTGGAACAAAAATGGCAGTGAGCTACTTATGCTTCAATGAAACATGCCTATAGGACGACCAAGATGATTATTCAACATATTTTCCACTTTATACTTTGCTATGTTTACCTAAATGTTTGGAAATCTTTGTTCAGAACGAAAAAAAATAAGTGCTGGCTGCGAGCTACCTGTAACGATCCCGAGTTACTGGTTGGAGATGCCTGGTCTACAGTGTAGCACTTTGAGAAACTTGGTAATCAGGCTTGAAAAGCGCAATACAAGTGTAAGCCATTATTATTTTTTAATTTTTTTTTTCGTGGCACAAATGGCAGAGCGGGTTGCCTTTTAGTTGGAGGGTTAGTGGTTCAAATCCCGCAGGTGCACACTGTAGTAGTGTCCTTGGGCAAGACACTTCACCGACCTGGCCTCCAGTGTCTGCGTACACTGGTGTATGAATGAGAGTGTGAATGGGTGAGTGTGTCCTTGATGTAGCCTCAAGCTCTTTGAGTGCCTAAAGCAAATATAGAAGTGCTATAAAATGTCACCATTTATACAAACTCATCAGATGTAATTATTGGATTATTTGATGACTGCAGTTACAGTATCTGTTTTGTCTTGCCATGTGAACACAGCCACTGCTGTGCTGCTTTTGAATATTCTTAAATGTTGTAGGCTATACATCTCATAAATTGTGCATGATATAGAAAGCTAAATGCAGATTTTCTAAGGGTAAAAATAATAATCTTCCTGTACAGTTTGTTCAGAAAATAAATGGCAAAAGACACAGGCATCTTAGAAAACAACACTTTATTTTTGCACAGTATGTAATCCTGGTAAAGTATTATGTAACAGCAGTCTGCAATAATAAAATACATCTCAGCAACAGGGCAGGAGGTTCATACTCTCCCATCCAGCTCCCACCCCTGACATTGTTATAGCAGGCACGTTCCTCATGCAACATTTTTTTAGTGACATGCATTTATTTTAAAAACCCCTTTGTTTGTCATATACCCTCCCAAATGTTTCTGCCCACATGGATAACCAACGCACAGAGCTGCAGAAGATTTTTAGTAGTTACTGAAAATAGAAACCAATCTGACAAAGTACTATGTTACAAACGTCTGGTGGAGTTCAGTTGCACTATGCAGCACTTCACCAGCAATATTAAATGAAAGTCCTGGGACCTCCATTGTGGTAGTTCGGTTGGCAGTGGGATTGATGACGACAACTGAGTGAATCTGTCTACGTATAAATGCATGTGTGCTACATTTGAATCAGGAAGGCTACGCAATAGATCCTATCTGCAGTGAATGGAATAAGAAAGTAATCTTGCAAATGTGCATCGCTTTGCTAGAAAATACAAGAATACGACGCGTTTCAATTGAAGGTGCGCGTTTGTTTGTTGGTCATGGCTTTTCAGTTCAGTTCCAAATAGTTTTACCTGTTGATAATGGCCTATCGGGGAGTTTAGATGGAGAAGGCACGAATGGTTGGATGGCTAAAGCTCGAGTGAAGTGGGGGGTTTGCTGTACAATCTGATTGGCTGCTTGTAAACAGGTATGATGTTGTTGACCGCGATTCAGCTGAATGTAATTATGATTTTCTACGAGCTATTGCATGGTTTTATTTTGTCTTTGGTACACAACCTATACTTGACTTGGCATTTTCACTTTCTTTGAAATTTACCCAGTTGTGTTACTATTCTAACTTTTTGTTTAGCATGGAGGTGCGAAATGGGTGATTCACCTCATTTACCGTATTTCCCGAACTATAAGTCGCATTTTTTCTCATAGTTTGGCTGGTCCTGCGACTTATACTCAGGTGCGACTTATATATGTATTAATATGTTATGTTAACTTAAGGGGGTATCTCACCGATGGGGACTTCCCGGAGACTTCTCTGAGACTCATAGACTCAGAGACTAAAGGGGCCTATCTCACCTCCCATTGAGACCAGTTCAAAACCTGTGGTAGATTTGAGTCTCCGAGACGTCTCTGCCGAGTCTCCAGGAGGTCTCCAGGGAGTTGGGGGAAATTCAAATATGTTTGAATTAGAGACTAGTTGGAGACTTTTGGGGTCTCCATCAGGTCTCGGGGAGGTCTCAAAAAAAGTCTCCAACTAGTCTCCCGTAACTCCCTGGAGACCGGGAGACTTGGAGACTCCAATCTCTGCGAGGTTGCGAACTATAGTCTCCAGGCCGGTGAGATAGGCCCTATACCAGACTGAATAATCATCAATGTGTTACGTTAGCATACCGACACACCCATTCAGCCTGTTGTTCTCTATTCTATTGTTATTATTATAAATTGCCTTTCAAGATGAAATGTCTGTTATTGGTCTCGGATGTTGTAAAATAAATTCCCTCCAAAAAAATGCGACTTATAGTCCAGTGCGACTTATATATGTTTTTTTTTCTTCTTCATTATGCATTTTTTAGCTGGTGCGACTTATAGTCTGGAAAATACGGTAATTTGAATCTGTAATTCAACTGATCATACACTGATCAGGCAAAGAACTAAGCCCAGCTGCTGAATATGCTGCTCCTCGAACTCAGATCTTTGTTCAAACATAACCATTTGCTTATACCCGATACTGCCTACTCTATCGAAACTATTCAAGGTGGAAAAAACAGTTTAATTCACTTAATTTCTCAGTGGTCATCATGATATGCCTGGTCAGTGTATAACTCCATGAATGAAGCAAAATAAAGAGAGTGACATTGGATTAAAAAAGTTACATTCCCGGTCCCAGCGCTGTTGCTTGGAATATTGTACTTGAGATATGTGCATTAATACTTGCCCTTATAGGAGAGAGGCATGGACAGCGTTAGCTCCGTGATATCCGAGCAGTGCGTGCGTGTGCGTGTGTGTGTGTAAGCAAAGATAGTGGACAGTGAGTTGTTCCATGTTGCTGGTCAGTGCAGGCTTTGAATTGTTAACGCAGATTTTGCAGAGAGCGGGCGTTGTGCTTCGACCTCCGAGTCCTCTTCTGCACGAACCTGACCTACGACTGTGTTGAAAGTTTCTTTGTTTGTGTTTTTGGCATATCACAACCCAGGGTATGTCAAGAAAGCTAAGACAATGGCTTCTTAAATATTTGTATCACCGATGAACAAAGTATGTGCTTAGGTAGTCCCATTGTTCAGAGGTTGATTTAGGATATTATTCACTTTTGAAACTTTGGGCTACTTTATAGTTTACTGGCATTGGCACCATGTTAGTTTTGTGGATATAATTAACATCTCATGAATCACAAATGTACCTTCCAGAGTAAAAAGAAAGATTACGGCTCTAACGATTGCAAACATACTCAATCGGAAAACCAACCAACAAAAATAATTAAAAATATCATTGTAATTACTTTCTGGACACACCTTGAATTGAATACATCCTTCATTTTTGCTCAGCGGACCCCCCCCCTCCCTCCTCCCCATGTGTCTCTGCTACTTCAGGTTGGGAACACTATTCTTCGTCTATGAAGCTTATGTGCTCCGTGGAGGACTGCTTGGGGTCCGTGTGCCCCCTCTCCTGCATCTCCATCTCCTGGGGACAACAGCGCGGCCTCCCCTCGGCCTGACTCAGCCGCACGTTGCACCGGAACGCAGTCTGGGGGGAGTCTCCGTGCCGTGTCCTGGAGTCCAAAGACATCGGGAGAGACAGCGTCGAGGGACACGGGGAGAAGGTGTGCGGTATGAAAGGCGCCGACTGCTTCAGCCTACGGTCCCCCGGAGACGAGGTGAGGGAGGGGGGTGCGGAGCAGTGGGAGGAGAGGGGCGGATGGTGGGGCTGCTGCAGGAGGTTTCGGCTGTTACAACTGCTGGGACGGGACAGGTGGGGGCCCTGGCAGGGGGAGAGCGATGGCGACGAGGATAGAGACATTGAGAAGGACAGAGAAGGGGAAGGTGTGTGTGGAGCTTCCTGATGTGCCGGGACAACTATCCCGTTATTGGATGAAACGTGAAGGTTATGGATGATAGGCGATCCTTCCGGAAGTGCCTCGCCAGTCTTAAAGTTAACCCCGTTAGCTTTGGATGGCAGCAGGGGGGACGATGTTAAGGAGTTTTGTGGAGAGTGTGGTGTGGGAAGAAGGCATCCGGGTAGATCCACCTCCTCCGTGACCGTACAGTCCAGTAAGGAATGAGAGTCTGGTCTTTTCGGAGAGCAGGGGGTGACAGGGGTGATGGAGAGAGGCACCGTCAGGCAGGAGCTGGGGGGCTGCTGGCTGGCGCTGCTGGGGGGCGGGGTCAGGTTTGTGATCGCTGTGGTTAGGAGTGGCTGCGGGGAGCCCTGCAAGAGGGGCTTCAGGAGGCGGGTCATCTCCTGCAGCTCGTGACTGAGCTGAGACACTTGTTTGGAGAGGCTGGTCATCTGCAGGCACATGGACACAAAACATTTTTAGTTTGTCAATAAATTATTATACTTTGATCATCATGAGGTCCAAGCATCTGGGCCCATGGTACAAAATCAATTAAAAAAACCTTCAACAGTACTTTTAGTAGAAGATGTATTTTATTCTTTTTTGTAACCTATTTAACGTCTTACGCCCTAATGTCCCCATTTTTGGGGACTTGCCACTTTTAGAGACAATCCTTGTTTATTTGAATCTATTTTTAAAAAAGGGTATTTTTTTTTCTTGGAAAAACTGTATTTTATGACCAAATATATAAATAGGGTCCAAAATTTTCAATTACAAATTACAAATTTGAATTTTTTGGGCCAAAAGGTGCCAAATTGTGCCCTATTTATTATAATGGGATTCCGCCTCGACTATTTTAAATCGAAACCTCAATAACTTTTCAATTATTTATTGTTACAGATAAACAGTTAGTAAAAAGTCAATAATTAGCTGTAGTTACTATTTATGATGTTTATTTGCTTCTTTACAATGTAAACAAGCTGCTGACCTGCTGTAATGTGGGTTTTTTTTTTTTAGGCGGAATTCATATTTTCTGTCTTTCAATCTCAATTACTCAGGCCCACTATGATTTTCTTGAAAATGTTCACATCTACAGTATCCCCATAGACATTCATATCATATGAGAGCAATATGAACATTTTAGACATTTTACAAGCTGTTAAAGCCTTCCAGAGTATATGTATACACAGCAGGGCTTAAGA